>PVJN01010231.1:0-58028 GCA_004026805.1 Lasiurus borealis
ATCTAAAAATTAAGTGAATTAAAAATTTGATCAACAGAATAAACTGGTGCATATAATAGATTCAGGAGCACAGAAAGGGAGTGGACTGTTAATTCTTAGGGGGAAAGGGATGAAGGGTGTACAGGGAGAGACTGGACAAAAATCATACACCTATGGATGAGATCAATGGGAGGGAGCTAAGGACAGAGGGAGGGTGGGAGCTGGGTGGAGGGGTGCTATGGAGGGGAAAAAAAGAGAAACAAATGTAATAATCTGAATAATAAAGATTTAATTTTAAAAAAAAAGAGTATACAAATTAATCCAACAAAGATGATGAGTTAATTTGCATATGCAGGCACTGCACAGCCAGAGGTGGGGCGGGACTCTTGCATCATCATCATGGTGATGATGCAGGCATTCCATACTGCTCCAGCTGCTCTGGGCTCTGGACAGTGTGGGAAGGCAGAAAGGTGGCTCCAGGCCAGAGCCACAAAGGTGGCGCTGGCAGCCAGGGGAAGGAAGACCTGTTCTTGCATGATTCTTCATGCATCGGGACTCTATCTATATATATAAATGCCCAGAGACTATTATGGTAGAATGACCAGAATGACCAGTCACTATGATGCACACTGACCACCAGGGAGCAGATGCTCAATGCAGGAGCTGCCCTCTGATGGTCAGTGCACTTTCACAAGGGGAGTGCTGCTCAGCCAGGTAGAAGCTGGGCTCACAGCTGGTGACTACAGCAGGAGTGGTGGGAGCAGTGAGCCCAGCTTCTCACAGATCAGGCTTAAGCTGACAGTTGGATATTCCCTGAGGGGTCCCAGACTGTAAAGTGCACAAATTTCATGCATCAGGCCTCTAGTCCTATATAATAAGAGAGGAAAATGCTAATTAGCCATTACACTCTGAGGTGTAATTGACTAAGCACATCACGACCAGATCACAGATCAGCAGGAGAGTGGGCCAGCAAGATACAAGCAGATTGTAAAGAGCTACAGGACTGGGAAAGAAGCAAGCTATGAGGGGAAGAAGGGGGAGGGGAAAAGGAGACAGGGGAGATATAGGAAGGAAAGGCAGTGGACAGAGAGCTATAAGAAGGTGGCAGCAAACTACTGGTGCACGGATTTATGCACAGGGCTACTAGTAAATGAATAAATAATAAACTGTGTTTCACGTAGTCACAACTGTAAGACTACTTTGGCCAATCCCTGTACCCTATTTCATCAAAAATTCTTGTTTCTTTTCTGCCTGATGTTCTGTGCTTTCAGGGGTTAATTATGTTTTAATTCAACTTTTTTTGTATTGTAGAAAAAAAGACATGTTTCAGAATTATGGTCTTTTGTGTTTATTATGCATGGTTGAATCTCATCCTACTTCTCAAGGAGAAAATCTATTCATTTTGCTCCATGTCTATTAATTCTACTTATTTCATTGTTCAGTTATATAATTAATTGTTTACTTGATCTTCCATTTTAATAGTGGAATTATAAAGTCTTTAATTACAAATTATTTCCTATTTCTTTTTGTATTTCTATATTAGCTTTTGTTTTCAGAATTTTGGGAGGAGATATTTAATGTTATTAATATTTTATGTTTAAAAACAGTTTTTATCATTATGTGTGATCTTGTTTTGCATGTGTACCATTTCTCTTATTTATTTTTGTTTTGTTTTTGGACAAAAATGTTAAAAGTCAGACCATCTCTTAATAGCTTCTTATTTCTCCTTTCATGATAATGATGGCATTAACAACTGTTAATCTGGAAAAGTACAAAAATAGCTATTGGTTTTATATATAAAGTATATATATGTTTATTTTCATTTTTTTTTAAATCCTCATCTAAGGATTTTTTCCCCATTGTTTTTTAGAGAGTGGAAGGAAGAGAGGAGGGGGTCTGAGAGAGAAACATCCATGTGAAAGAGACATATGGATTGGTTGCCTCCACACATGCCCCAATGGGGCTAGAGCCAGGGATAGAATTTGCAACTGAGGTGCAGGTACATGCCCTTGACCAGGAATTGAATTTGTGACCTTTTGGTCCAAGGGCCAAAGCTCTAACCACTTAGCAACTGGCCAGGGTTGATTACATTTTTTTTATACCTATTCTAATTTACTGGAAATTTGAGGATCACAGATATGTTTTAAGTTCAGGAAATTGTCAGGAGTTATCTGGTAGGCTCTAAATGCCATCACAAGTATCCTTTCCGAAACAGACAGGGAAATTTCACTCATAGAGAGAGTGAGGATGAGGACAAGAAGAAAAAGGTCTATAAAAAGAATTGAAGATGCTGGCCTGGAGATTTGAGTGATGAGGTCACAAGCCAAGAAATGTCAGCAAACCACCAAACAGGAAGAGGCAATTAATGGATTCTTCCCTACAGCTTTGGAGGGAGTGTGACCTGGCCAACACCTTGAATCAGCCTAATGATATTGGTTTAGGACTTTGGCATCCATATGTGTGAGAGAATAAATTCCTGTTTTAAGCCTTCAGGTTTATGATAATTTGTTAGAGCAACCATAGGAAACAAATATAATGCCAATCACATTGTAAACTATGTAAAGGACACCTCTCTGCAATACCTTTCAATGCATATGTTGTTATCCTATATAATAAAGAGGATATATGCAAATTAACTCTCACATCCTCACAAGATGACTGCTTATGACCAGGCTGGCAGGGGGGTTAGTGAGGAATGACCAAATGACTGAACAAGCAGGCTGCGTGGGGCAACCAGGCCAGCAGAGGGGGCAGTTGGGGATGATTAGGCTGGTGGAGGGGGGACAGTGAGGGGTACCTAGGCAGGCCAGTGTGGGGGACAGTTGAGGGCAACCAGGCTGGCAGAGAGGGAGCATTTGGGAGTGACCTGGCCTGCAGTGGGGGGCAGCTAGGAGCAACCAGGCCAGCAGGGGGTGCAGTTAGGGGCGATCAGGCTGACACGCAGAGACAATGACAGGTGATCAGGCCAGCAGGGTGGGGGGCAGTTAGGGGCGACCAGGCAGGCAGACAGATGAGCAATTAGGAGCCAGAAGTCCAGGATTGTGAGAGGGTGCAGTCGGACATCCCCCAATGGGTCCTGAATTGGAGACCGTGCAGGTTGAGCTGAGGAGACCGCCCCCCATGCACAAATTTCATTCACTGGACCTCTAGTCTACAATAATATGTAAACAGCATGCATTTTTACCCACTGCCCCCACCAATTCCATATAGATTGATTTCTAAGGATCTGCCCACCTCTCACATTCTTTGATCTGTCCAGAGACCATAGCCTTTAGTGGTGTCCTTTGTGATGATAACAGGATTCCTGGATGTAGTAATAAGAGCCATCTTTAGTATCTAACAGATGAAACCAAAGAACTGTAAAAAAGTGACCCAATGATACAGTGGGATGCCTTCAAACCCACAAGTAAATTCTGCTAGCTTCCTAAATAAAATTGGCTTTAATTATTTAGTTGAGAAGAATACGTAAATATCCTAGTTTCACTAAAACTCAATTTGAAGCTATAAAATACTAACTGAATGAAACCTAATATGGAATTATACAAATAAGGCATGTCATTACTTATATTAATTGGTTAATTAATCTCTGCTCACACAGATTTCCACTTGACAAGAGTATCATTTTGTTTAGGTTACTCTCAAACCAGCTGGGACCCTGTGGGCACTAGAGGCAGATGCCAGGCCTTCACTGTTTTTTCATACTTTTATTTTTTTATAGGTTTCTTTCTTTGTTTCCTTCTGTTTTTAAAACCAGGAAAGCAGCCTTCATTTCCAAGGTCATTAACTCCCTCGAAGTTCTCTTCAGGACCATACTGTTTTGTTATTCTTTAACCTAGGAAAAAACTCAACCACAAATGTAATGTTTATCTTTCAAAATAGCAGCTGAAAGGAGCACAGGATGTGTGAGACCAAAAACACTCTTTTGACTTCCTCTCCTTTTTGTGTGTTTGTGACCTTCCTCAGGTTCTTCCCAGAAAATGCCTGCTATAAGTAACATAGTTCAGTTTGTCTTAGGCAGAAAAGTTCCCTAAATGAGAGCAGCCATCATGACCTTAGGAGCAAAACGTTGTCTATTATGTACATTTTAGCATGGGATTAACTTCAGTTCAGCAATGATTCTCCTCTATCTTGTCTTTTTCACTATATCATGACTTGAATTGTGAACTCTTGCCTCTCTCCTCAGCTGTTTGAAGATACCCTTTGATCATGGATACCAGGCCTTCTGAAATGTTGGCTTTCCTTGGGCCCTCCATAGGAAAAACTTCCTGAAGATGTCTTCAACTGAGTTATTTTGTTCTTACAGGGCTATCTTATTGTGTTTGTTCCTTCATTCCTTCTCCGCCTAAAGAATGGCCTTGAGCTGAGCACAGAGAAAAGAGAAGAAGCTACTATGTTTTATTCCTTTTCTGTTTTCACTGGTGAAACCAGAGGCGGACTACTTCCTTGATATATCTTTTATCTCTATATTTTTTCTCTCTGTGTGGTCTCTAAAAGAAAATGTCAGTTAAACATGCTGTTTCTCAAGATGGACTTTAAAGGCCTTGAATGCAGCATGATCCACCAGCCCCAAGAATATCCTGACAAACTTCCAAGTGTGGTGTATTTAACATGTCTGATTTTCTCTTGCCTTCAGAGGGTATATTCTGGCTCTGATCTTATTTTATCAGTCTGAAATATCCTTTAAGGGAAATCACAAAAATACAAAAAAGGTTTTTATATAAATATTTGGATCTTCGTTCTCTGGAGTTTTAATAATCTCCTCTCCCCACTTCCTTAAAAGAAGTCAGCGAAAACTAGATGAAAGATTATGCAGAAACGATCTCTTTAGATGCTTTCCTATTCAAAGTACAAATGATTTTTCTCTTGGGCATAAGTTCTCTCTGTTACACAATGATTCAAAGCAGAAGGAAGTTGATTATACCAAACTCAAAGTAAAAATTGTGGACTCTGAGAAGGAAGATATCTACTAAGGAGAGTTCCTGGTGACTAACGGTTCAAATTTTAAAAACACAGTCTAGCAAATGAACAAGCAAAATAGAGACAGACTCATAGAGAGCAAGCAGACAGCTTTGGGAGTGGGAATGGGGTTCTGCAGGGATTCAGGAAAAAAGGAAAAGAAGAGAAAGAGAACTCATGGACATGGACAATGGTGTGGTGATTTTGGGGGATGGGGGATGGGTGAAGGTGGAAGAGGGGACAAATATTGATGGCAACATTTTAATTTAATTTTTAAAAATAATTACAAAATAAAAACAGGATCGTGTTTCTACACAGGGGCCTTTCACACCTGAACAAAGGAGTCTTCCTGCACAATGTTTCTGCAATCAGAGCCAGCCCTTATAATGCAGTTCCTAAAATCCTATACCAACCAATAGGACTGAGATTTACCCTCCAATCAGAGCTGCACAGTTATATCCTCTTCAGTAGCTTCATAAAGGAATCATAATGGCTCTATTCTGACCAATTAGGACAGTGCCTTTGACCAATCAAACTTTGAGGATTTGGAGCCCTCATTTGTACAAGGATGGACCAATCAGGGACGGGAAGCAGAAACTTTCTCTTTCACCCAAGACTGACCAGAGCACAACAGAGCAGTGATGAGCTGTCTAGCCAGGGCCACCTTGGCCTAGGCCTCTTCACAGTTGTGCTTCTTCATATCCATGCTGCTTCCTAATTGAGCTAGCCTATCTAATAAAAGACTAATATGCAAATTGACCCTTTCTCCACTATACTCACAAGCCACGCCCACCATCCAATCAGAGTGAGTATGCAAATTAACCCAACAAAGATGGCTATGGCCACAGAGGTGATGTGGTGGAAGATGGAAGAAGCCTAGCTTTCCACAAAGCCTGGCTGAGGGAGATTAAGGCAACAAAATTTCAGTGGCTGTGAAAGCAGAAGGCTTGGCTCAGCTCCAGACTACAAAGTTTCAATTATAGAAAATAAATAAATCCCAGATACCAGGGCCTCTGTTTGGTTTGCTGGGGGGTGAGGCCCACCTTCAAACCACCACAGGCCCCTCGCCCAGGCCACCCCATGCCCCAAGGGAACAGCCACCTTGCTCCAGGACACCTTTCAGGGCAAACCCGCTGGTTACCACCCATGCACCAGGCCTCTATCTTATTTAATAAATGAATAATATGCAGATTCCATCATTCCAACACACAAGATGACTGTCCCCATGTGGTTACAAGATCCTGCCCCCATGTGGACACAAGATGGCCACCACAAGATGGCCAGCAGGGGAGGGCAGTTGGCAGGGACCAGGCCTGCAAGGAAGGGCAGTTAAGGATGACCAGGCTGACAGAGGAAGGAAGTTGGGGTGACCATGCCCATAGGTTAGGGCAGTTAGGAGCAAACAGGCTGGCAGGGGAGCAGTTAGGCATTAATCAAGCTGGCAGGGGAGTGGTTAGAGGCAATCAGGAAGGCAGGCAGATGAGCAGCTAGGAGCCAGTAGTCCTGGGTTGTGGGAGGGATGTCCGACTGCCCTCAAGTGGACCCAGATTGGAGAGAGAGCAGACTGGGCTGAAGGACACTCACCCCCCCATGCACAAATTTCATGCACCAGGCCTCTAGTCTATCTATATAAAAGGCTAATATGCTAAATGTCTGACCATCCAGGTAATGATGTCAAGTAGCAACATCTGGCTTCTTCTCCCTAGTAATCACTAGCCTCATGTGGAAACACTTTACAGTGCATCCAAATGTCTTTTAAGTGTTTTCCCATGTCTCATCTCATTTGATCCTCACAGAAGTGCAGGAGTAGGTAGATGGGAGACTTGGGAGAAACCTATTTTCTTTTCAATAACCAGAAAATGGAAATTTAGAAAGTTTAGAAACTTGATCCAATTGAAAAGAAGAAATGGTGAACCTTGAAAATGACTTCAGATTTTCTCATTGCACAGAATATAGTTAAACACTCCTGTAGTTAAATATTTTACCCTTTGTTCTCCCTGCATGATCTATAATAATAATATGCTTCATGTTGATATTTACTGCTGTGTTGCTGACAATTACCTGAAAGAGAAGTTGGGGTGATTCACTGGGCTGGAAAAAATTTAGCTACATCAGAAAGCAGGTCTAATTAAGCAAGCTTGTTCTATATCTATAAGAGACTAAGTTGACTCATGCATGTTCGATACATATAAACCTCTTACTGGAACCAATTGCATGTGTGTGTTTTGATCTGTCATTGTTGATCATGAATTTGGTTGTTTTTGTTGACATTCTGAAGCTGAAAGAAAGCAGTAGTGTCACACAGAAGTAACGATGGTGATTAAATATGATCATAATAGTGATATAATTATAGATATAATTATCCCCGTGTAACCCAGTTTGCTGTCATATTCAAAAACAAAGATGGAGGACCTCTTTTAAAAAGTTTATTGCAAACCAGATCCCAATAACCTGAATGGCACTAAAATGAAACAAATTAGTATTATGTTTCTCACATGGTGAAAAAGTCTGGGGAACAGATACTGCATTAAGACTTAGAGACAATAGTGTAATCGACAATAATACTAAATTCAATGGATGATGCCGAAAAGGAAAATTTTCCCATTGAATTTCATAAAAGTATTACTCCTTCAGGAATGCTGTCTCATAAATTGGAATTAAAAATAGATGCAATCATCATGCTACTTGAGAAATCTTAATAGTAAATGGGGTCTTTGTAATGATACTAGATTTATTATCAAATGATTGCAAACTAACAGAAGTGAAGCTGAAGTATTAACAGGATCTGTAGAGGAGCAGTTGTTCTGATTCCAAGAATTGATTTGGCCCCATCTGACACTGGCCTCAGTGTTAGAGTAAGTTTAATCAATTTATCAGTCATTGTTTTTATCCATGTTGTTTTTATATCATGTTTTTAAGTCATGTCTTTATTGTTGTCATTATTTATTAATCAATTTATATATTATTTTAATATACATCTTACTAATTTTATTTCATGTCTGAAGGGCTAATAATGATATTAAAATATTTATTCTAATTAATTTCCTTTCAATGTGCATGAATCCGTGCACCAGGGCACTAGTAAGACTATAAAGCTGTTCCATAGCCTTGCTGCTTTCAAAGATGTGCCATATCATAAATGAGCTGTTTGCACTGAAGAAAGTTTCCTTCTTCACCACACCTAAAATTGGGGATTCCTGTTGGCAGTGAATTGGTGCCAAGGACCATTGGTTAGCAAAATCCAACTAGATTTCTCTTGCTTTGGTGGGCTTATTGGTATTTCCCATATTCTTTTGCATGTTGGTTAAACTGGCCTGGGACCCAGGGATATTTTCCCATTATGGATTAGGGAATAACTTCTTTTATATCTGATTGCTTTGTAGGGAGCAATATGCAATAGGGAGACTCTTAAACACACTCCTTTAAGACTTCTTTTGGTCTTGGCATGGGTCACATAGCACAATTCATTTCTTATACTTTTAGTACACCTTTGATTGTAGCCACTCAATTTGTTTTACAGCTAGTTATTATCTTACTAATGGCCAAACAAACTTTAAGTGAAATTAAAACAAACCTTAACTTTAAAAAAAAAATAGTATGGGCCAGAACCCAACAGGAGAAACTAGCCCACAGATCTTGCAATTTTCAATATGTTTGAGAAACATAACTCTCAAGTACAAGCCTTCCCTCTATTTGCCCTAAAGTGCAGAAGCAAGAAGTCTGATCTGGGCAACACAGGTTAACTGTGCCAGTTGGTTTTAAGGGTGCATTTGTCAATAACTCATTGTGGGGCTTTTCCCAGGGCTTTGTTTCCACTAAAGGCTGGTGGTGGTGCAGAGAGTTTTAACTAGGTGTAGACTGTCATGTTGATCTAGGAAATTATCTCTGAGTTAATAGGAAAGAGCTTCCTCCTCAGTAGCTATGGCTAGGTTTGGGTTGAGCTACCAACTAGAAGCCATGAAGACTAAGTGTGGAATAAAACCCTTACTGTTTCTATTTATTAATTATGCTGTTTTATGAATGTTTTTCTTACTTAATAACTATTGCCACATGCAATGTTTGTTGGGGTCCCAAGTTGGAAAGCTCATTTTAATGACCTTTGATCACAGTTCCATTGACCACAGTTCTGCAGGCAACCAAAATAGTTCAAGCTTTTCTTTGATTTTTGAGTAATTCTTTTAATGATCATAAGAAAAGTAATTTTTTTGAGGCTTTAAAAATTCAGTCTGTCTAAATAACCATGACCTTCCCATTAGACTTAATTACAATCTGATCTTAGACTAGGCAGAAAAGAAATATCAGAAGACTTCTTGAAGTCTTTTTCCAGGACTTTGATTCTAATAGCTAGAACATTGTTTGAACACAAGGCAAAGTCCTCTGGCTATTAAGTCTGAGAGCATGACACTTTACATTTATGGTTTTCAGAAACTTGAGTGTGCCAAGACAGCCAAGTTTATTATTTTTTTTAAATTTTCTTCCCAGTGCTCTTCTTTCTTATTTTGACTTAGGTTCAAAAAGCATATATGGCAATGGGAAGATATGTACACTGTAACACATTAATAAAAAATAAAAATTTTAAAAAATGTAAAAAAGCATATATGCCTTAGATGTATTAATGAGTATGTATGAAGTATAAGATATAATGTACAAAACTATTTAGAGATATGATAGCTCAAACCATGGTTAGGCTATCTTAGTCATTCTCATAAAGGTTTTAGACAAATTAATTTTTAAAGATTTTTAGCAGTTAAATTTATGAAAATATTTCCAGGAGATAACATACTAGTATATCGCCATGTATTCCACTACTAAATACATCTACACTTTAAACAATATTTTCAGAGTTAGGTTTAAGTGATATTCTTTTCTTTATTTCATTGAAGTGCCAGAATGTTAAATAATTCACCAGAATTCAAATTAAGTTAGTATTGTTTTAATCTCAGCTCTAGGGAAAAGGTTAAAAAATAAGGAAGGAAAAAATTATTTAAGGACTACATGGGGATTTTAATTAGATTATAGGGTAATTAATACATTTTTAAAAATCAGTGTTAAATGGAGTCTGCCTTCAGGGTGTCTATATGTATCCTACTATATGTATCAGGCTTATCTCATTTTAGAAAAGTGCACAAAAGATGGAACTGTCTGGAAATTTAATCAAACTTCTAAAAAACTGATCAAAAGAAATTTCTTTTTACTAACTTCATATTCCTTTTTTTATTGTAACAAAATTGGATTCTAAATACAGTGGTACCTCGAGATACGAGTGCCCTAACATAGGAGATTTTTGAGATACGAGCCATTGAGCAAGCGATTTTTGCTTTGAAATACGCGCAACATTTGAGATAGGAATAATCACGCGGATCGGCCAGCTGCACCACCAATTTACAGGGACTTGAGCGTCTCATAGTTTCCCACGCCTCAAGGTTACGGAACGAATTAAACTCGTATCTCAAGGTACCACTTTAGCAAACTATCTACTTTCTCTGAATTAATTAGAATAATGATTTTGATAAAGATATAAGCAGGGTAAATTCCTATATATAAGGATGGCCAGAATAGAGTGGAGAGAGAATGCACTGGGATATAGGTTGGCTTGGCAATAGAGGTCCTTGAAAAGTTTAAAGTATACACATACACATACAGCCTCACATATGCAAACTGTAGTGAGCATATATGCAGTCATGACAGAGAAATATGAGTACCTCCTCCCACAATCTATGTTGCCAAAATAATAGTTATGACAATAATACCTCTGTGCTATTTGTCTAGAAGTGCTAAGTATGGTAGGACACTTGGTAAGATTTAACTGGAGTAGGGCAGATTTTTTTTTTTATATTAGGCCAGCCTCTGTGCATATGTTTTACCTTATTTGACTTATCAACATACATACTCATTCAATTATACATTATTATCCTATATAGTAAGCATAATATGCAAATTGTCCCCTCGATCAGGAGTTTGGGAGATTTTTTGGAAGTTTGACCAGGGGGGTGTGTGGTGGTGGCGGTGGTGGCAGGCAGCTGGTGGAGGGGAGGCAACCTGGTAGCAGCCAGCAGCAGCTAGGGACTCTACCCATGCACGAATTCTGTGCATTGGGCCTCTAGTTATTACTGTTAGTTTATATGGTATCCTTTATTCTAACATATATAAAAGGGCATTAGAAACAACCTCATTTATCATCATAATGAAAAAACAAAGAGAGAGAGAAGTGTTTCAATGATCTTGAAATTTCTGTCTTTGGTGATTCCTTCTTTCTCATTAACCTGGAAATCCAGATTAACCTTTATAGAACTACCTTCAAAAAATAGATTATTTATAGAAACATTTAGCAATCTTCTCAGGAAAAATTCCATACTAGTCATTCTAACAGTCATGGGAATTCACAGCTCCATCTTATTGATCCAACTGTCATTCTCTATAATTATTCTACATTTATCCTCCTCCAAATGCTGTTCTTCTTGCTAAGTGCTTTCTTATGGTCTTGGTCTTCTTCATTTAGTTTCTTCCACTCAGATCCTTCTTCTTCTTCCTTTCACTTCCAAAGCCTTTTCACTCTTCCAACTAAAATACTTTCTCCTGGGAGAATCCAAGATGGTCGCATAGGTAAACATCTACACTGCTGCCTCACACAACAATTTCAAAATTACAACTAAAAGACAGAACGGACATCATCCAGAACCACGGGAAAGCTGGCTGAATGGAAGTTCTACAACTAGAGGGGAAGAGAGGGGCTCACAGAGACCCAGAGGAGCTGCAAAAAGCTGAGGTACGGAGACGCACGCATGTGGAGAGAGCAGGTGCCGGAGTGCCTGGCTGGCTTTTTCTGGTGGGAGGGAACCAGAGACTCTCAAAGGCATTGAACCCCTTATCCTATGACACTAAACCTCAGATTCAGCCGAAACTCATAAGGGGAGAGTTTGGACTATGAAAAGAGAGAAGTGCACGGAAATTTAGGGGAGTCACAAAAGATCAAAGGCCTGATGGCGCGCACGGCACTGCGCACAGGACAGATTGCTGATTGTGCCCCTGGCTTTTGCGACTGGGCAGGAGACAGACCCTCCTAACTGTGCCACTTCTGACTCCACTAAGCCCCTGTTTTGGGCGAAACCCTGGGGACCTAGTCTCGTGTGGTCCTCGTGCGCAGGGGAGCCGGAAGGGGAGCAGTCTAGAGGCACTGCGGGTGCTCAGGCACAAGGACCGCTCCAGTGATTACCCAGTCACGTGAGACTCAGGGGCCATGGAGGGCGGGGCCGACTGGAAGGCAAGGTGATCCCTTAAGCCCTGAGACTCCACCCATCCCAAGCTCAACAGAGGCTTCTTCAGTTTTGCAAGTCTGGTATCATAAGGCTGAATTCAACACAGAAGTTTCCCTGACATAGTGAAAATGCTGAGACAAGGGAAGGAATCACAAACAAAAGAAATGGAGGGAAAAAAAAGACTGGATATAGAGTTCAAAACCACGCTTATAAGGTTTTTCAAGAATATGCTAGAAAAGTTGGATAAATTTAGTGAGACCCAAGAGGAGATGAAAAAGGACATACTAGAGACATTGACTGAAATAAAAAATATTATACAGAGTCCTAACAGCAGACTAGAGGATGGTAAGAATCAAGTAAAAATTTTGAAATATAAAGAAGCAGAAAATATTCAACTGGAAAAGCAAGAAGAGAAAAGAATCCAAAAATGTGAAGATAATGTAAGGAACCTCTGGGATAGCTTCAAGCATACCAACATCAGAATTGTGGGGGTGCCAGAAGAAGAGAGAGAGCAAGATACTGAAAACCTATTTAAAGAAATAATGACTGAAAACTTCCCACATCTGGTAAAAGAAATAGACTTTCAAGTCCAGGAAGCACACAGAACCCCATATAAAAGGAATCCAAAGAGGACTACACCAAGACACATCATAATTAAAATACCAAGATCAAAAGACAAAAAGAGAATATTAAAAGCAGCAAGAGAAAAACAGTTCATTACATACAAGGGAGCACCCATATGACTGTCAGCTGATTTCTCAACAGAAATGATGCAGGCCAGAAGGGAGTGGCAAGAAATATTCAACGTGATGAATAGCAAGAACCTACAACCAAGAATAATCTATCCAGCAAAGCTAATATTCAGAATTGAAGGGCAGATAAAGAGCTTCACAGAGAAGAAAAAGCTAAAGGAGTTCATCAACTCCAAACCAGTATTATATGAAATGCTGAAAGGTACTCTTTTAGAAGAGGAAGAAGAAAAACGTAAAAGCCAAAAAATTATGAACAACAAATCCATATCTATCAACAAGTGAATCTAAAATTTAAGTAAATTAAAAATTTGATCAACAGAATAAACTGGTGAATATAATAGAATCAGGAGCACAGAAAGAGATTAGACTGATAATTCTCAGGGGGACAAAAATCATAAAGCATCAAACAGACTGTGAAATTACAGCAGAAAGATTAAAGTTAGGTGAGGTAAATAAGTGATCAATCAAAGGACTTGTATGCGTGCATATAAGCATAACCAATGATCATAGACACTGGGGGGTTGGGGTATGCCTGGGAGGGAGAGGGGACAATGGGGAGATATGTATAAAAAATTAATAAAAATTAATAAAAAGAAAAAAAATAAATAAAATACTTTCTCCTCTGTGAAATCTTAAAGGCTACTCCAGGTCATTTTAGACTTTCCTATCATTCTATAAACAGTTCATTTATTTATTGAGTATTACTAATAAAATATGAGACATAATGAGGTTTAAGCAAGATCAGGTTTCAAGTCTTCTGAGTTAATTCCTTTCCCTGGGCTATCTCTGTGCCTTTCTGCTATTTCTTTTTTCTTTTATTACTTTTTTCTCATCTTTCTTTCTTTCTTCTTTCTTTCTTCCTTTTAAATGCAGAGACACATTCTAAGCATGGGGTTTAGAAAGCAATGCGTGGAGGAAAACCAATAGATGGCAAATAGGTGACTAAAACACCTAGTGTGGGACATATTCCATCTTTTCTCAATCAAAACAAAATAAAAATTTCAAATGCCACAATCAATCAAATCAAAGGAGAACTAACTGCATTTATTATTAGGACAATTCCCAAAGGGTTGGTATACTACAGCCCAAGATTCTGAAACGGAAAACAATAATAACCTCATCTAGCCAATTCATCATGAAAATAATAACATGCTATAATAATGGAAAAACCTATAGGGTATTGAGGGTAGGGAGGCAATAAGAAATATAAACATGGGAGTAAGAAATTTAGAAACAATAAAGAATATCTAAAGTTATAACGAAAACAGTGGGGTCCTTAAATTAGAAGAGAGATAAATAGAAACCTTCACCTTTTACCTAGAAGAAACACTTCTATAATCATAAAAGCATAATATGCAAATCGACCAAACAATTATAGCAGAAGCACCCTCTGGATGACCTTCCAGATGACCATGCTAGGACTCGCACTGGTGCCAGGCCAGCCAAGGCAGATGCGATGCAATTGGTCGAGGGTAGGGGGAGGCCACCATCACCCCACAATTGCCCTTCAGTGGGAGGCCCAGGCCACCCGGCTGGCACCGCTGCAGGGGGTGATTGGGACCTCCTTCTGCAGAGCAATCCATCTGGGGGCCCTGCGATTGATCCCCCCACAGAGGGAAGGCCAGGCCAGCCAAGTGATCACACCCCGTGTCTGTGGCCCACAGAGGGAGGCAACTTGTGGCAGGTGAGGGGAAGGGAGGGACAGCACTGCAGAGATGGCCAGCAGTGGCAGTGGCGGGGGCTGGGAAAAGGAAAGCCCCCTGATCCTGGGCCAGTCCTAGGGACCCTTACCGGAGGGGTCTCACTCAGATTGCGAGAGGGTGCAGGCGGGGCTAAGGGACACCCTACACCCTACACCCATGCATGAATTTCCTGCAGTGGGCCTCTAGTTTTTAAATAAAATGCTGAGACAAAGCCACAAGATACCCTCCAACAGTAATGCTTTGTGTTAAAAAAGAAGCACATTTCAAAGGGCATAATTAGTGATGTTGTTTCACTAAGGGCCTCACCATTTGCAAAAATGTTTTTCCAATCACCCTACTAAAACTGAAGCAGGTATGGGAATAGAACCGGAAAAAAGAAATCCCTTTGCAAGCATATCACACAAATCTAAATAATCTAATATTCTTGAATTTACTTGGCTGGCTCTATTTTGTCCTCCCCTCAGGTTAGGTAGAAAAATAAACATGAAAATCAAGATGAAATGTAAAGCTACCATCATTTAAAAAATAGTCTTCTTACTCTCTCAAAATCAATGTGAAAAACAGGAAAACAAAGAACTTCTAAAACTCTCTTACATTCAATAGTTAATGACTATGTTTTTCACTTTCTTTTGTTGAGTCATGGACTCTCCTTCCCCCACTCCTTAGTTTCCAGGGTCAACGAGCAACATTTTATAAATCACGGGATTGGATTTGCTATGTTTGGTCTGGAGCCAGTTTCTTTATTATCTCTGCTGTTGTAAACTACAGTTTTGTAGACACACCAAATAAAATGAAGAAACAAAACCAGGAGAGTATTCTCAGACTGTTTGCTAACTGTAAACTGGTACTAGTACACAAAATTTCAAACTGTTGATAGACAAAACAATGAATGGTCCTTTATTCCTTAAACTTTTAGAATAGAAACTGGGAGTGGGGGGGGGGGAGTGAGAATGGGAGGTTGTGATTTTCTTTTCTGTCAAACTCCTTTGTTCCTCCTTTGCCTCAGTTTCCTAATTTGTTGAATGTTGTTGTTCAGAAGTTTATTTTCTTCTCTAATTCTTAGTGAAAAAATGCCATGAGTTTTTGTTGTGTTTTTTTTGCACCATTCCATCACAACAAAAAGAGAATCAGGAAGGTTTTATATATATATTCATTTATAATCTTCCAGATCTTTCTTCCAGCATTCCTGGATCTTCAATTGTAGTGTCTCAGGAAATTTATAAAACCATACCAGTTCACAACCAACCCCACAGAGGTGGTTCCTGGACAAGTGTTTAAGTAAGTTGCTGTAAATCATATGGCTAGTTAGGGTCAGAATTCATGAGAACTAAGACCCAATTCTTCCTATACTCCATTGAACACTGAAATCATTTTCACTGGAAATTCAGAATGCCTAAGCAGACATAAGGTCTGGACTGGGTTTCTAGCTCAATCCAGGACTCTTGGACATATATGATCAGAAAGATTCTGAGATCGTGGGCTGTTTCTCAGGGATTGATGATCTGATTCTATGGAGTTTAAGAAACCCGAGCCCTCCTTGAGCAGGATCTACTTTTTTCGTGGTTGACTCAGGGCAGAGCTGACACAAGGTGAAACATTTTAGAGCACACCCACATCTCTGGTTGAACAGAAGAGAGTGGGTGGGAGAAGGGCCATCTGTTGACACGGTCATTAATCCAATAACAGTGCTGGCCAGTATCCTCTCTCAAATTAGCTCTAAGTAAAATTTCTTCAAAATATAATTTTGTTTTATCTTTAAAATCTCTCCCTCTTCCTCCCCCAGAAAACTACTACTACATCATCATCGAGTACCTTGCCTTGAATCACAAATCAGGCCAGTACGCATGTGGGGTTTGTCCAAGTCTGCTTAACAGTGGAACATTTTGTTTTCGGAATGTGAGAAGTATGAAATACAAATCTGCCAAAAGGCTTCCTCTGAATTGCTCTGGGACTAGGCAGGGCTGGCATTAACTTTCCCAGGGAAGGGAGAAGACAAGGCAAGTCTGAGTCAGGTAACGCCCTTGGGTGAGGTCTGGGGAAGATAAAGAATTCAGATCCCAAAGATAGAGCCCATTAAACATTCCTGCGCCCCACCGAGTTGGTTCCACAATAAAGTGAGAAAATGCACGCCCCAACATTTCATGGCCTTTAGACTCGCAGGGAGGGCAGCGGGCAGGGAAGGGTCGGCCTGGCGCTGCCAGGGGTTAATAACTTGTACGAGAACCCAGGAAAGTGCACCTGGTTTTCCTACAGAACTGTAGCACTGAGTCTAGTAAACCTGTTGGAAGCGGATTCAGAACTAGAAAATCCAGGGCCGCACCCAGGAGCGCCCCTCCCTTCCTTGCCGATCATGCGTGGGGCCTGCGAGGGCCGGCGGGGCCTCGCTCCGCGCGGGGTCGGCTCCTGGGCTCCGCCCGCTTATCAGCCAGCCCCGCCCCCGCCCCGCCCCGCCCCGGGCTGAGCGAGCCGACTCCGCCCTCGCCTGGGAGCTGCGGGGCTGCGGGAGCGGTGCCGCAGTCGCTGTCTGGCCGCTGCGGAGCCGACCGAGCCGCTCCGCTCCGTAAGCCGCGCCTCCAGCCCGCCGCCCTCCCGGGCACCCCGGCCCCGCCATGGTGAAGGTGACGTTCAACTCGGCCCTGGCCCAGAAGGAGGCCAAGAAGGACGAACCCAAGAGCAGCGAGGAGGCGCTCATCATCCCCCCCGACGCCGTCGCGGTGGACTGCAAGGTCCGAGGGCGGAGGGCCGGGCGGGCTGGGCCGGTGAGCTGCGCCGGGCGCGGGGCCGAGGGAGCCGGGCCCCCCCCTTTTCTCGAGCTGCGCCCCTTCTTGTCTGGCCGCAGCTTCTTTGTAAGAAAGTGCGTGTGCAGGCAGCCGTGCCTGCCGCGGGGCCGGGGGCTTGGGAGGCCGGAGAGGGAAGGACGGAAGAACTGTGCCGAGCTCACGGTCCACGGTGCGGTCGGGGGGCCGGGACTGGGCTCCTTCGCCCGGAGGCCAGCGGCGCCCAGCGGAGCCACAAAAACAGCGACCGAGTTTGGCACTTCCTCCCAGCGTAAGTGATGTGCCTAAAATGGCTGACATCACCAGCCTGAAGCCCTGTGGCTTCCTACTTTCGCTTCGAGGCTGCACAGCACTCGGCCCAAGTCCATCACTACAAGCCTCG
Source organism: Lasiurus borealis (assembly GCA_004026805.1). Taxonomy (NCBI): domain Eukaryota; kingdom Metazoa; phylum Chordata; class Mammalia; order Chiroptera; family Vespertilionidae; genus Lasiurus; species Lasiurus borealis. Next base: position 17,806 of record PVJN01010231.1, read on the forward strand.
GGATTTTAAAAGCGTTTTCTTCTTTACCGCCTTCCCCCACGGCCCTTCGGTATTGGCACGTGAACTTCAGGAGGGGGTAGGGGAGAGGGAGCGAGGAAAGCCAGGGAAAGGTGCTCGGGGCAGGTTCTGGCTGTTGATTTTGTAACTAAAATATTGCAGCTAAAGATCAGTAATTACTGTGTAGATGTTAGTATAAGACCGATAGTTGGCTTTTATAGGACACTTTAGGCTAAGTGAAACTAAATGTAGCAAGTTTGCCCTACCTACAGCCCGTATCAAATGTTCCTTTATTTTACAAAACCCCTCTTTTAGTTCTAAGTAAAGTCAGGAGTGAAATCATGATTGTGCTCATTTACGTTAGCATTTTCCAAGACTTACTATCACTGGGATAAACTCAGTTTTAACTTAAAAAAAAAAAACCACCTCAATTTGTGTGCAGATATGCGTAATAAGCATTATTTTTTATATAGTCTACTGAATATTGTTACTGAAAAATAGACCACTAACATACTATAAAAATGTTTGAGAATTTAATATTAATCCGGAAGTAGAAATGTTAGCCTGTACTTACTTTTGGAAATGTTCTAGTTAAAAACACACACAAAGGTCAGGATTGATTTTAAATGTCTATCTTGACTTGAAATAGGAATAGTGAACTTATTCCCAAAGGATTAAGTTTGGATATTGGTATTGTTTTTCTGAATCCATTGCAAACAGGCTTGGTCTTACAAGAAAATGTTTGGAATGCACAGACCATAATTCCAGTAGCAAATTATTATCTTAGCTCTGTATTTATGTAACATTCAGTGTACCTGAAATAGATTGATAGTCAAGTGCCCAGTCACAGCAGTCTCAAATACATATATATATAAATAGATTTTAATTCTATTATATGTCTTTTTAAATCATATAAACAAGTATGATTCCTTCCATTAAAAAAGAGGGAGGGAGCATCAGATGATGTCACTTCAGACAGCTTTGCTCTGTTCTCCTGAAGTAAAGAAGATTTGAAACTGCACAGAAATCAGAATTAATCTGCTGGGCAGCTTTAAACTAAACTTTTGACATTTACTGCCATTTCTGAAATGTTGACCCTGTTTTCAGATCCTCAGAATTTCTCCATATTCACATTTTTTGGTTATAGCAGCTATAAACAAGTAACCATTCATAGCTCTGTGCTTTGTTTTCCATTTCTATTTCCTCAGATCCCCATATCCAAAGAAAAATATTGGAACTAAGCTGTGAGGGCTAGAGTCTTCCTTTGTGACCACATAGCAGTTAAGGATGAATGGACAGATACAAAATGACAAATTCATTTTCTAGCTATAAGCTCAAAGACTTCTTCAGCAAGGAACAAAATAATGCTCTACATGAAAAGTAGAATCTTTATAATCAGCTAGTCACTTAATAATAAATGAAAAGCTTATTTTATAACACATTTGTGAAAGAATTGTCTCTTCATCTTAGCGCTTGGGGAGTGATTACATAATGTTCTCTGGCTCCTTGGGATGACTATACAGTAGCCACCTAGTTTGACTGCCTGGATTCTACACAGAATCACCCTTCTGGGGTCTTTCCTTTCCTGGTTGGTTGTGAGGATCAGGTAAAGCTAGTTATGGACCAGAATTCCTGAACAAGAATTGGTAATACCTTTAACCCTCCTAGAACACAATATTCTAAAAAACAGTACTTCTCAAAATGTACTCTTAAGGGGCACTTGCTCTCATATTATCCTGGATTCTGATTTGAAAATACAGATTCTACTACCTTATGCTTCAAGAATTCTATCACGCCAGTCAGCTGGCTTATGTAATAGGCATTCCAGTACTTTTACACTGCTCTTATCTTTTGCTGTTTTTTAGCTCTTTTCTCACTTTAGGATGACAACCCACTGGAAGCAGTTTTACTGCCCCATTTTTCAATCTTGCATTTTCAGTAACTGTTAATTCCAACAGCCATGTCTGTTGATTTTTTTTTTTAAATCTCAACCAGCTTTGCTATTTTTTTATTCTTTTCCTGCATTTCCCCTTAACTATTTTCACCTTCCTCCACCTGTCCCAATTAGCACAAAACACTTAGATGAGTAGAAACAGCAAAAAGTTCTGCTTATGTTTTGTATAATAAGTGAATTTGAAATTAAATGCATGTTTTATGTTACAGGCAGAAAGTATGTTTGTGTCTGTAACTTTGAACTTTGCAAAATCATTTGTTGTGAATGTGCAAATGTCAAAGAAAATTCTTCATGTATTGAGTCAGATGTCTCAGTTTTTATCGTTACTTAACTGTTTGGATTTGGGTTTAAAATTTTAGTAAGATAACAGGGTAGGACCAAATGATTTGTAAGAACTCTTCCACTTTTAAAATTCTATGAAGATGCTAGGACTATATAATTATACTAGAAGCCTGATGCATGAAATTCCTGCAAGAATAGGCCTTCCTTTCCCCAGCTGTCAGCACTGGCTTCTTTCCGGAAGTCTGGACCCAGGCTTCCCTCATATAGCACCCACCTTGGCTGGCCCGGTGCCAGTGGGTGTTATAGGATGGTCGTCCGGATGGTCACCCGGATGGTTGTCCTGCTGTTCAGTCGATTTGCATATTCTGCTTTTGTTATATAGGATTTGGCAGGAGTTAAATTGTTTTCATTGTAAAAAATAACAACCTCCTCACCCTAACCAGACTGTTATCCTTTCTGTATTTTGCATATTATGTTCCTGTCTCATATTAATTTGCAATAGGCCAAAGAGAAAGAAGATAAATAGAGGTATAATGTAATAAACCAAATATTCATTTTGGGTTATGTCATTGTAGAACATTTTTTCTGCCAAGGGCCATTTGGATATTTATAATATCAATCACAGGCCATACAAAATTATCAACTTAAAAACTAGCGTGCTATATTTGGTCAAACATGTAATTAGCCACTTCTAATGCCTTGGCAAGGCCAGACCAAATTATTTCACAGACCTTATACATCCTGTGGGCCCGGACATCCCCACTGCCGCTGTAGAACAATAGTTGTCAACAGCTCATTTTGTTGTAATGCTAATTATGAAACAACTTTCCCAGTGTTCAGTCTGGAAAAGGCTCTAACGTTTGCTTCAAAGATATTCCTTTCAGCATTCTGCTGATAAGTCATATTGCCTCTTCTCGTACATTGGAGTTGCAGACGTTCTTAAAAGGTAGATTTTTTTTTTTTTTAATCCTCACCAGAGGATATTTTTCAATTAACTTTTTTAGAGAGAGTTGGAAGAGAAAGGGGAAAAAAAAGAAAATTATCAATGTGAGAGAAACACTGCCTTCTGCACAATCCCGGATCAGGGTCCAGGCCAGGGAGGAGCCTGCAATCTGGGTACAGGCTCTTGGCCAGAAGTGAACCAAGGACCTTTGGTCCAGCGGCCGATGCTCTACCCACTGAGCCAAACTGGCTAAGGCAAAAGGGAGATGTTTTTAAAAGTAAAGTGCTTGTGTGTGGGAGAAGATGGGCAGGATGGAAGCTTGAGAAAAAGTGAAAGAATAAACCCAATCAGGTCTGAGTTATCCATCATAAATGGCTATTTGGGCCCTTATTCTTGATACTTACTGGCATTTCCTGTTTGCATTAAATTGGGTTAGTGGGTTTGGTAATTTAGGTTATTTTTGGTGGTGGTCTTTGTTTTTCTGATTTTTGTTTGTTTTTGGTGGTTATGGGGGACAGAGGAAACAAGGAACAAAATATGTGATGACATTACTGAAATGTTGATCTTCGTAGAGGGGATTGGGAGCTTGGTTTTCCTTAACGAGTGCAGATCATTACCTAGTGTTTGTAAACATCAGTCTATAAAAGCTTTGCAGGCATTATATTTTGGTTCTCCATGAGGGTATTGATGTCTGAAGTGAAGGTTTAGTATTGGGAGATAAATTATTTGCTGTGCATGCCAAGTGACTTGGCAAGACCTCCTGTGTACACATGCACCATTGGATGCTGCTGCTGCAGAGAGTGAACCAGATTGCATATTGTACAATTGGATGACAAGTTACCTGCGTGGGGTATTCCCAGTGTCATCTTACACATATTTTTCTCCTGACTAGACAAGCAAGTATACTATCCTTGGCAAAATCATAAACTTTTAAGACATTGTGGAATTCAACTCTGTTACGTAAGAGAGAGGTTTAACTGAGTAGAACTATTTTTGAACAGAAATATCCCTTGGACAACACAGTTACAAGCCTTTTTAAATTAATTTAGAATTTAACTTAAGAAGTTTTCATTATGTATTGCTGAAGTTTGACTTGCTTTTAATGTCATTGAAAATGGTATAAGTAGTAATTTTGGAACATTTTCTTTTAGTGCTATTGAATCATCAATAAGTGAGGTGTCTATTTGAAAGGCATGTTGTTTTTTCAACAGGAAGTATTTTCTGAATTCACATTATAACTAATGGTACTTGGACTGCTTTGTCTATCTTTGTTACCAGTAGGGAATGATCCAGAAAAAATTTCTTCTCAGATACATTGATGAATTTATTCTCCTAAACTTTTTGGCACTTTTTATTAGTGCTCAGACTGAAGAACTTAAGGATTTTGCCTTCGAAGATCTTCTTCAGGCCACAACTGCTATCTGTTAAATAAAGGATTTGACAATTTTGAATTTCTTAAAGAGGTTTTTCTTTTTCTGGAGCTGTATTTTCAAGAAGTTTATATTATGTGTAAAGAGTTATTTTCTTGGCACTCTCTTGTTCTTTGTACAAAGCTTAACAATGAGAATCATTTACAAGGTAGACTGCTGAAAGTTGAAAATTCAAAATTATATTAGAGATAATGACCCTAAGACAATCATTGAAAAAAATATGTAATTGTGATTATCCTCTTTAATTAGTACTTATGATACATATTCTTAACTGCTTTTAGGAATCCTACAATGAAATTGTACTAAGTGTTACCAACAATTGAATAAATAAAATTATTTTAAACAACTGAAGATTTTTTTTTGTGCTCTTAAATTGATTAGAGGTAAAAATAACTTTTAGGGAATATTTCTATAATTCTACCATTTGGGAGGAAATCAAGAATATTCTTTTTTTTATATTATTAATATATTTTATTGATTTTTCAAGAGAGGAAGGGAGAGGGACAGAGAGTTAGAAACATTGATCAGCCGCCTCCTGCACACCCCTGATTGGGGATGTGCCTGCAACCAAGATATATGCCCTTGCCTGGAATCGAACCCGAGACTTTTCAGTCTGCAGGCTGACACTATCCACTGAGCCGAAGAATTTCAGTCTTGAGTTACAGAAATAAGGAAATTACTCTTTATGATAGAGGGATATTCTGATTATTTATTTATTTATTTTTTACTTTAATGCTGATAAGTTTACAGCAGTAATTTTATGACTTAGAGCTAATGAAAATATATCCAAAGAAAAATTAATGTTGAAGTAAAAATGCTAACATTTTGAAGTTAAATGTCTTGGGAACTTATTTGGGAAGTTAATACTAAGTATGGATGGTATTATATATTTAATATCTTAAAGTTTTTAATATTTGCATCAGCCTTTTTTGGCATAGTTTTGATGGATTTTTGTATATTTGAATGTTTAACTTTTAATGCCAAAATCATTTTTAAAAATGTAAGTCTATGTTTTGCAGAATGAATTAAAAATGAAGTTTAAATCTTGAATTTTTTTCTTTAAATATGATTATAATGTTTAAAATTATCTATAGTAATAAAAGGGTAATATGTTAATTAGACTAGGTTGACTGGACATCTTCCAGTCATCTGATCCTCCTTCCAGAAAAAGCTATGGTGGCAGGGGCTGAGGCAGAAGTGTTTAGGGGTGATCAGGCCAGCAGGAGTGGGTGGTTAAGGGTGATCAGGCCAGCAGGGGAGGGCAGTTAGGGGCAATCAGGCAGATAGGCAGAGGCAGTTAGAGGTGATGAGGCAGGCAGGCAGATGAGTGATTAGGAGCCAGTGTTCCCGAATTGCAAAAGGGATGTTCAACTGCCGGTTTAGGCCCAGTCCTGGGTTGGAGCGGATGCAGGCTGGGCTGAGGAATACTACCCCTCATGTGCACGAATGTTGTACACTGGGCCTCTAATTTAATATAAGAGCCAAAAAGGTAACTTCTAAAAGAATATCCAACTTTATGGTGGGAAAAATGATTTTAAGAGCTAGTTGATTTAAGATCTGCATTTCATAATATTTAGTTAGCCAACCTTTCTAGTATTTCTATTGTGCTGTATATACTACTACATCAGATTTTATAGGAAAAATATCATTTTTTTCTTGCTTTCATTTTAATGCTAGAAAAAAAAATTCCCAGGCCATCATTTTCAACTAGTGTAATGCTAGTCATAGTAAGCAAAAAGGGCAAACTGCATGCCTCCTGGGCCCAAGAAAATTAGCAAAGGTAGGCTTTTTACATATTAAACAAGTTAGAACATTGTTTTCAGTATGGATTCAGTGTTGTTCAACCTTCTAATTTTTAAGCACTAAAATTAGGATTTTTATTTGAAATCAGATTGTTAAGTGTTAACTAATTCATACAAGCATTGTAGGCAAAGGCATTGAAAGCCTGAAATGGATAACTGTTTTAGTTTCCTTTGTAGTGAAGAGCTGTGCTGATAAATTATGGTCCATGGACCCAAATATAGTCTGTTGCTACCTATTTTTATATGGCACCTGAACTAAGAATGATTTTTACATTTTTAAATGGTTGGGAAAAGAGTCAAAAAAGTTATTTTTTCCTTCATGCCCCAGTCCCCTCAAGCAGAGGAGGGGAGTGTAAATCCTGCTTCTACCACTGTGATACTTTGGGTAAGTTACTTCAACTCTGTCTCAGTTTTCCCATCAGCAAAATAGGGAATATGATAACCTAAAAATTTATCACAGTGCTGTAACAGAGTAAGACTCCATAGATGTTAGCTGCTCTTATTGTTATTACTACTATTAGAGTTATTACAACTCTCACTTTGTTACTGGGTTTGCCATTTATCAAACAATGTGATGATGTGAGACAAATGTAGTATCCAGTTTTTCTTTTTGCTTTTGATTCAGCTTTGCAGATGTTACTAGTTTTAATTGAGCTTACCTTAAACATTTTTAGAATTAGCAGACTTCAAGAAAAAAATTAAGCAAAGCAGTTATCAATTTTTTTGCTTTTATAGATTAACTAGAGGCCTGTTGCAGGAAAATTCCTGCAAGAATAGGGCTTCCTGTGGCCTTCTCCGCTGCCCTGCTTGCTTCTCTCCCTTCACTGCCTCCCCGCTTGCTTCTCTCCAGTTTCGCTCCCTTCTGCAACACTTGGCTTCCTTCTATGCTGTCTTAAATCTTTGCTCTGCACCTGGATATGCAAATTAACTGTCATGTCAGGTTAATTTGCATACTCACTCCTGATTGGCTTGTGGGTATAGCAGAGGAACTATCAATTTGCATCTTTCTCTTTTATTAGATAAGATGCCTCAAACCTAAAGTCATTTTCAGATAGTATTAGGTCCTACTGGCAAATGATAATACTGTAACCTGGATATTTATTTGGGCAAGTCAGAAATCCCTCCCAAGAGGGATTGTTTTCTCATTTGTAAAATACATTTGGTAGTACCAACCTTACATAGTGATGTGAAAACAACACCCTGTTGCAACTGTCAAATGTTAGTGCTTTTTCCTGTTTTATTCCCTTCATTCTTGCTTTGTAATATTACTCTCCCTTATATGTCAATTATATAACAACTAGAAGCCCGGTGCACAAAATTTGTGCATTGGGGGAGGGGACCCTCAGCCTGGCCTGTGCCCTCTCACAGTCTGGGAGCCCTAGGGGGATGTCCAACTGATGGCTTAGGCCAAGCGGTCCTTAGGCCAAGCCATCAGTCAGACATCCTTAGTGCTGCTGTGCAGGCGGAGAGGCTTCAGCCACCACTGCTGTCCTCACCAACTGTGTGTGATTTAATTGAGTTAAACCCATTCATAACTGACCACTGTTATGAATCGTAATGTAAATATCTGTATTTTCCGATGGTCTTAGGCAACCCTGCTAGTGGTTCTCAACCTGGGGTCACAACCCACAGGTTGAGAACCACTAGCAGGGTTGAGAACCACTGGGTTGTGACCCCAGGTTGAGAACTGCTGCTGTAGAGCCTAAGACCATCGGAAAACACAGATATTTACATTACATTACAGTTATGAAGTAGCAACAAAAATAATTTTATGGTTGGGAGTCACCACAACATGAGGAACTGTATTAAAGGTTCACAGCATTAAGAAGGTTGAGAACCACTGCCTTAAATTGTCAAATTAAAAAAATGACAGCCAGCCCTAATTGATTTGGCTCAGTGGATAGAACGTTAGCCTGCAGACTGAAGGGTCCCGGGTTCGATTCTGGTCGGGGGCATGTGCCTTGGTTGCGGGCACATCCCTAGTGGGAGGTGTGCAGGAGGCAGCTGATAGATCTTTCTCTCTCATTGATGTTTCTAGTTCTCTATCCTCACTTCTTCTATGTAAAAAAATCAAAAAATATATTTTAAAAAATGACAGCCAGTATAATAGTTGTCTGGTCCGAATGACTCAAAATTATATTTATTTTTGTCAGATTGGCAAAAAATATAATACATTTTTGGTGTGCACAAAAGTTTAGTAATTAGTTTATGTGTGCCATGAGATGAAAAAGGTTAAAAAATCGCTGCTTTAGCATTCAGAAGCTAAGAGTACCATTGTTTTCCATTTTTGCAGCATTCTTTACTTAGCTTAATAGAAGGCAGCTGGATTCTCATATCAGCTTCTGCAGCTGGCCTGTTGTAGTATCATCCACATAGCTTTTGGAAAACTCCACTGTATACTAGTCCGAAAATAATGAAGAAAACATTATCTTAGTTTTATTATAAGAATAGTTCTAACAGGCGGATCCCTATAAGGGTGTCCCTGGACCACATTTGAAGAATTTCTCTAAATACTTGCATATACTGCTGTTGCATGGTTTCTGTTTTTTTTTTTTTTTTCTATTTTTTGTTTTTTTGCAACATGTATTGCCTACTGGCTTCCTAATAATAAAAAAGTGAATATTTAGCTTTTTCTATATATTTTTACATGTTGCACATAATCTATTTTCCTAGCATAGTTATAGTAATTTCTGGTTAAATTTATATTCTTTGCTTTTATAACTGACAAACATTATTTACATCTGAGTAGTATAGAATGACTTTATACTACCTTTCTCATACAAAACCTTTTTATTGTTTGATAATTGCACCTTAGATTGAGAGGGAGGATTGCTTATTTTTCTATGTACTTATTGCTCATTCATCTTCAGACTTTCTGACAGTAGTATAATTGCTTTTCTATATGTACAGACTTATCAGGTAGCTCGATCATGTTTCCTGTTTTCTTGGTGATAGTCCACTTATTATTCTTCAGTCTTATCATCTAGATGGTTACACTCCAGCCATGTTGCTATGCAGATGTCCTGAGTGTAATTGCTGCCCTGGATTCGGATTAACTTTGCCTCCATCCCATGTTGGATCAGTAGTTTTATGAATCTGAGATCAATATTTTTGAAACCATGCTTGTCTGAGAATCTTGATCCTCACATTTAATTAATAAATCATCTGGGTATATAATTCTAGGTTAGCATTAATTTTTTTTTCTGGTCTGATGCCATTCTGATTCCTGGTTTTTTGTACATGGCCAGTTTTGTTTGACTTTTTTCTTCTAGAAGCTTCAGATATTTTTCCTTGTGCTTTCGATTTTCAAACTTTTATTGACATAGTTTGCTGTCATTCATTTTTATTCTCTGTATTAAAGTTTATTTGTTCTTTTTACTATTACTCTGCCCAGCTTTCAGGAAGAAGTATAGATAAACATTTAACTAGAAATCAGTAGGACTTTAAATTTTGCAATCTTGATAGCTTTTTAAAGATTTATTAGAGTATGCTTTAAACATTAAAAATGGACTTAATGATAATTAATAATAGGTCATGGAAACCAGCTGCATTATTAGCACTAGTTTAACATGTTAAGCTCCCAGCCTGTTGTGTCTTTTGAATGGAAAGTATAGTATCAGTCACCAGTGACTGACTGGACACTGAACATGTTAAGGTTAGACAGGGTTGCCTGGAGAGAGATATATAAGGCATCTTCTGGTCTTCCTCTTTAGAGCTCCAAAACTGTCTCCTTTAGAGCAAAACTCATCACCAACTTTGTGGTTTTGCTTTGTGGCTTTATTACTCTTTTCTTTGATTTCATTTTGTACTTAATATTTTTTTTCATTTATTTTGACATGCTTAATAAGCTATTGTGCCTGAATTATTTTTCTTTTTTTTATTGCTTCTGTGCATATGATTTTAATACTTTTTTATTACTATGCTTTGTAATTTGACGAACAGTAGATAAAAATCTGACACACAGCACTTATGTGTGTGGTTTAATTGAAGTAAACCCATTATGATAGCAGAATTCTGTAGAAACTCAGGCTATGTTTTTTGTTTTTTTAATATATTTTATTGATTTTTTACATAGAGGAGAAGGGAGTGGGATAGAGAGCCAGAAACATCAATGAGAGAGAAACATTCATCAGCTGCCTCCTGCACGCCCCCTACTGGGGATGTGCCCACAACCAAGGTATATGCCCTTGACCGGAATCGAACCTGGAACCTTTCAGTCTGCAGGCCAACTCTCTATCCACTGAGCCATACCGGTTTCAACACAGGCTATGTTTTTATTGTTGTTTTTGGATGTGAGTATTATCCAATTGTGTCATCATGTCACTTTACCTATACCAGAGGTGTCAGTCAGGTGGTTGACCTAATAGCTTCATGCTTCCTCTTCCCTAAGATGCATAAGGAGTCAGATGATATTTAGGCCTTATTAGTTCTATGATAGTACGCAAATAATTTTACTTAACTTTTTTGGCTTTCATTATATTTGTAAATATAATGTACCATGATGTATTGGACTAAATGCCTTTTCATGGTAGTTCCACATGGAAGCTTTTCTTTCTGAGAACTAAACTGATCATATATTCAGAGGTACCTATTGCATGGCCAAACACTAGACTAGGAATTTTTAAGTTACTAAGCAGCCCCAACATTTGAGAAGCACTTAGAGTAGCTGAGATAGACTAAACAATTATGTAAACCAAATTAATCACAACCTACTTACATGTCTGTATCTGCTTTCACAAGAAAACAATACCTTGGGATCCAAAAGCTTGAAGAGTGGTGGAATGAGGGAACAAGATCAAAAGATTATTGAGTATTTATTGTTGATGCATTTGATGCTTAGGCATAGGGTTAAAACACTTTTAATTTTATTTTATGTGTTAATCTTCACACCAGGATTTTTTTTTCCCCATTGATTTTTAGAAAGAAGTAGCAAGAGAGGAAGAAGGAGAAAAAGAAACAGAGGAAGAGAAACAGAAAAGGAGAAACAACTATGTGAGAGAGACATGGATTGGTTGCCCCTGCACACACCCAGACCGGGGCTGGGGATCCAACCTGCAACCCATATGCTTGCCCTTGACCAGGAATGAAACCCGCAGGGTGACGCTCTTAACCACTGAGCCAGGCTCAAAATCCTTTATATGGCGAACTGGTTTAGACTGATTGTTTTATAAAATTGGGTATCCCTAGTCATAGCTGGAAATGAAGATCAAGGTTCAAAGCCCTGTGATATAGAAAAGAACTTGGTATGTTTTGTTTCCAAGTAGGGACAAAAATTATGAGAAAGGAGTTGAGAAAAATAGATCATTAATCAGAAATCCATTTTTAAAAATTTGAATCATTTGATTTTTTAAAATATTGGCAACTAATTCTGTATTTTGGAAAACAGTACACAAGCCAAATAGCATTATCCATGGCAGCTGGCCTGTGCATCCCCATATTTATCCATATTACCACATGAAAGGGTTAAAGAGACTAAAATGGGGCAGAGAAAAACTTATTTTGCTTAGCAGATATTTTCCAGAAAGCTTGCAGCCTTGAGCACCCATAACCCAGAAAACCACTAGCCATCTGACTGACACTGGAAGGAACCAAGGACCCTTATGTCAGCAGAGCAGCTTACAGCCAGCAAAAATTAATAAAACCTTTCTCCCTCTCTTTGCTGATTCTATTTTGTCAGACTCAGCCCACCTGCACACACGTGCCTGGAATAAAATACTTTATGGCCTTAGACCCTGGCCCACTCTGAACCTTTACCAAATGTTTTACAATATGCATTTCTAAATAACTAAATCTAATTCTGAAGGTTCAGTAGCTCATGTTACTCTGAGTTGAATAAATTATATTGGTTCTTTTCTGTATTTCTGTTGCATTTTTATACCCGAAGTGTTTATGACATCACTTTTTTTCTTTTTTCTTTTTTAAATGTAATACTACAATTTTTAACCCTTACAGATATTTTTCTTTTTATACTTTGATTGTTAAAGCACTGTTCATTTGCTATAATAATGCAAAATAATACATCTGAGAGCTTTGAAAATTTTTTTTCATTCATCCTAAAAAGAAGGCTCAAATAGAAGTGCCTCAGTATGTAAATTGCTTTGTTAGTATGGGATCAGAATAAAATTAGATGAAAATCCTGGAATTTTGTCGGAGTTAAGTTTATAACTGAAGCACATTTCTGAAGCTCCTTAGGGAAATTATTAAGGTGACCTAATTCTTAACTAATTGAAGTACCACGACAGAATTTGTCTTCATTTTGGTAAGATATAATTAAGCAATTTTACTTTATCATATAAGATTCATTTGAACTAGAAATTAGTACAGTGCAAGACTGAGAATGCTTTTGAATGCCATGTCTTTCTATACCTGCTGTTGAGGAATGATTGTAGGCCAGTGTGTGCTTCAGTGTCTTCATTTATAAACTGGGGTAAAAACTTGAGGTTTTAGAAAGATTAATGAAATGATAATTGTACAGCACCTGTGAGAGATCAGCATAATTTAAGGTGAACCAGTTTTATTGCAGTACATAGGGAAGTTATGTTTCTGCAATTTGTTTTAAATTAGGCCAGATAATGTTATATACCTCAGTGAAAAAGCTCTTGTTCACAGTGATTTTCTTTCTTGTTGATTTTTTGTTGTTCTTTAATTAAATAGTAATCATAGCACTGGCCGGTGTAGCTCAGTGGCTAGAGCACTAGCCTGTGCACCTAAGGGTCTCAGGTTTGATTCTTGGTCAAGGGCACGTACCTGTGTTGTACATTCACTCCCTGCCCCCAGTCAGGACATGTGTGGGAGGTAGTTGATGTGGCTTTCTCACGTAGATATTTCGTTTCCCTCCTTCCTACTCTCTGAAAAAGCAATAGGAAAAATATCCTCAATTGAGGATTAATAAAAAATAAAAATAAAATAAATAATCTAAGCATACAAAAACAAAGAATCTGTAATACCATTTTATATTTTTAAAATTTTAGGTAATATACTCTATGTATTATGCAGATTACCTGGTTTATGTTTTTGTTTTGTTTTTTGTTCAGTATTATGTTTCTGGAATTTAGCTCAATCAACAGTGCTAGGTGATTTCATTTTAACTATTATTATATGAACCTATAATACTTTACTCTCCACTTGATGGGTATTTAGATTATTTCCAATATTTTATTGACAATTCTACAGTAACCATTATTGGAGTTACATTGTTGTGTATGTGCACAAAAGGATATTTAAGGCTATAGTCCTAGGAATGGAATTGCTGGTCATAGGATATGTATCTTTAATTTTATTAGATGCCATTAAGTTATTCTACAAAGCAATTGTACTAAATCCTGGAAACTCTATGAAAGGTTTCAATTCTCATTGTTCTATACTTTGTCCAGCTTTTGGTGTTGTTTGATTTTTATCACCTGATATGTAGGATTTTAGTTGATTTTTTTTTTCCCCTCATTCCCCATATTGAAATATAATTTACATTCAATAAAATTGACCCATATTATGTGTACAATTTAATTGAATTTGTGGAAACTGTATAAAGTCATATATTCACCATAGCAATCAAGATATGAAACATTTCCATTAGACTAAAAAGTTTCCTCATGTCTTTTCGGTCTTCTTCAGCAGCCCTTGGCCATGGCAGCCACTAACTTGCTTTTTGTCACTCTAGTTTTGCCTTTTCTGGAATTTCATAAATATGGAAGCATGCAGTGAATAGTCTTTTGCACTGGGCTTCTTTCACTTGCAATTTTTTGATTAATTATAAATATACCACAATTTATCCACTCATCAGTTAGTGGATATTGGTTGTTTCTATTTTGGGACAATTATGAATTATGATTTAGTTGGTATTTAATTACTGATCTTTGGCAATCTTGCTGAACTTTTCATTGGTTTGAATAATTTAACTTTTCCGGATTTTCTACAGTTACATCATTTATACATGACAGTTTTGTCTACTCTTTCCTAATCTTTATATCTGTTCGTGTTCTTGTCATTTGTGTACTAGCTAGGATCTCTAGTACAATGTTGAAAGGAAACAAAAAAATCAATTTTAGTGGGCATTCCTCATATTTTTAAATAGAAAGGGTATGGTATAAGTCTGAAGTTCCACCATTAAGGGTGAGGTTTGGTACAAATTTTTGATGACTTGCTTTATTTATGTTAAAGACTCTCATTCTTTTTTGCAAAGATATTTTATTATGAATGGGAATTGGAATTTGACAATTGCATTTTCTCATATTTTGAGATGACTGTGGGGTTTTTCTTTTTAAACTTAATATGTGGCTTTTTTCTTTAAACTTATTCTTTCAAGTGTTAAAATTTCATTATTTAAAATACACTTAATAAATTGCTAGTTTAAAATTTTTCTATCTTGTATATTCTTTAATTCCTTTTCATGACACAGATTGTAATATGGCATATCATTTATTTGTCATGCATAAAGTTACCCTTGGTTGTAAGTTGCTTAAGATATGAACCATGTCTTAATCAAGATATGAGATGAGTCAGGGCTTAATCACACTTGAATTTCCCATAGGTTCTAGCACTGTATATTGCAAATAACAGGCCCTTCATAAATGTTGAACTGGGCTAAGTATTTAGAGCTGCTATTCTTTGCTAAATAGCCAATGTAGAGGAGAAACCAAGATGGCAGCATAGGTAAATAGCTAAACTGCTGTCTCGCACAACAATTTCAAAACTACAACTAAAAGACAAAATGGATACCATTCAGAATCACAGGAAAGCTGGCTGAGTGGAAATTCTACAACTAGAAGGAAAGAGAAAAGCACACTGAGACTCAGAGGAGCTGCAGGAAGCAGAGGTACTGAGACACGGGTGCTGAGAAGACTGGCAAATAAGTGCCTGCTGGCTTTCTCAAGCTGGAGGGAGATAAAAGCTCCTGACTGTGCCAAACTTTAATTCCGGGCGAGACTCTGGGGACCCAGATTCATATGAGGTAAAATTGGACTGTCAGGAAAGGGAAAAGCACATTGAGACTCAGAGGAACTGCGGAAGGCAGAGGTACAGAGGTGTGTGTGCCGAGAGGATGGGCAACTGAGTACACGGCTGGCTTTCTCAATTGGGAGGGAGACAAAAGCTCCTGACCATTCTGAACTCCAGTTCCGGGCAAGACTCTGAGAACCCAGACTCGTTTGGGGAGAAACTGGACTGTCTGGCAACGGGCAAAGCTTGAGGGTGGCTTTCTCTCAGAGGTGCTTGCAGCAATTACCATGGGACACTGAGACAAAGGAACCTCATAGGGCAGAGCTGACAGGTCTGCTCCACCCTGAGACTGCCCCATTCAAGCCGAGCACAGAAGCTTTTGCAAGTCTTGTCTCATAAGGGTGTCTCTAGCACAAAAGTTCTCCCAGCATAGACACAGCTGATCCTCACAGCCAATTGGCCTGAAGGTCAATTCCTTCCAGTGATACCAACAACAATAAAGGCTTAACTACAACAAGACTGTGCACACAGCCCACAAAGGGGTGCACCAAGAGTATCCACCTCAGGTGACTGGGAAGACTGAGTCACTGGGCCCTATAAGACACCTAGCACACAAAGCCACCCTAATTAACTCAACGAAGCAGCAAAAATACGGAGGCAAAGAAACAGATCACAACTGAAAGAAATGGGGGAAAGTAAATGACTGGAATTAGAGGTCAAAACCACAGTTATAAAGTTGTTCACAAATTTTCTAGAACATGCCAATAAATTTAGCGAGACTCTTGAGGATATAAAAAAGGACCAACTAGTAAGTAAGCATACACTGACTAAAATAAAAATATACAGAGATCTAACAGCAGATTAGAGGATTGCAAGAATCAAACCAAAGATTTGAAATACAAAGAAGCAAAAAACACTCAACTGGAAAAGCAAAAAGAACTCAAAAATTTGAAGATGGTGTAAGGAGTCTCTGGGACAACTTCAAGCGTACCAACATCAGAATTATGGGAGTGCCAGAAGAAGAGAGAGAGCAAGATACTGAAACCTATTTGAAGAAATAATGACAGAACACTTCCCCCACCTGGTGAAAGAAATAGATTTACAAGTCCAGGAAGCACACAGAAGGAATCCAAAGAGGACCACACCAAGACACATCATAATTAAAATGCCAAGAGCAAAAGAGAGAATATTAAAAGCAGCAAGAGAAAAACAGCTACCCGCAAGGAAGCACCCATATGACTGTCAGCTGATTTCTCAAGAGAAACTATGCAGGCCAGAAGGGAGTGGCAAAAAAATATTCTAAGTGATGAATAGCAAGAACCTACAACCAAGATTACTCTACCCAGCAAAGCTATTCAGAATTGAAGGGCAGATAAAGAACTTCACAGGTAAGAAAAAGCTAAAGGAGTTCATCCCCACCAAACCAGAATCATATGAAATACTGAAAGGTATTCTTTAAGAAGAGGAAGAAGAAAAAGTTAAAAGCCAAAAAATTGTGAACAACAAATACATACCTCTCAACAAGTGAATAGATATTCTGATAAACAGAATAAACTGGTGAATATAATAGAATCAGGGGCATAGAAAGGGAGTGGACTGACAATTCTCAGGGGGAAAGAGGTGTGGGGGAGGTGGGGGGAGAGACTGGACAAAAATTGTATACCTATGGATTGGAACAGTTGGGAATGGTAACGGCAGAGGGTGGGGTGGGAACTGGGTTGAGGGGAGCTGTTGGGGAAAAAAGAGGAACAAATGTAATAATCGGAACAATAAAGATTTATTAAAATAAATAGCCACTGTATGTCACGAATTCTTACATTGCACTACCCATATTATCATGCTGGCTGCTAATGTAATTTATATGGGTTCTTGTTTAAAAATAAGATATAAATTTTTATTCACTTATCAAACATTTGTTAAGAACCAACGAGGTGCCAAGTTTGTCTGTAAGCTACCATTACTGCCTAATGACAGGGATCCTTACTGAGATGTGTTAGGTGATTTTGTCATTGTGTGAACATTAGAGAGTATACTTGCAAAACTTAGATGGAATAGCCTCCTACATACATACCTACATTATATGGTACAACCTGTTGCTCCTAGGCTACCAGCCTGTACAGCATGTACTGTACAAAACAATGAGAGATTAAATCAAGCAGAAGATGCAGTTAAGATGAGATGGCAAGATGAGGTGGACAGGAGTTATATGAGGATGTTTCCATTGTAACATGGCATAGTGTTTTACAGCAAACTTTTTTAAAAATAAATTTTTATTGATTCCAGAGAGGAAGGAAGACAGAGAGATAGAAACATCTAGGATGAGAGAGAATCATTAATTGACTACCTCCTGCACAGTCCCCAGTGGTGATCAAATCCAAATCCAGGCCAATGCTCCAGCCACTGAGCCAGACTGGCTAGGGCCAGCAAACTTTTGTTAAATGAAAAAAAGAGTACACTCTAAACAAAAGATTAAAAGTGTACTATAATAAATTACATAAACCAGTAACATTGTCATTAATTATTGTTATAAAATATTATGTACTATGTAATTATATGTATTACACTTTTTTACAACTGGCAGCACAGATTTGTTTTACACCAGTATCACCACAAGCAGGAGCAACACATTGCATTACAGCTGATAGGAATTTTTCAGTTCCATTATAATCTTAGTAGTGTCCCAGTGCACAGATTTGTGCACATTGAAAGGACATTAATTAGAAGAAATATTTTAATATCACTGTTTGCCCTTTTTCTATAATAGAAGTGTCAACCAAATTCACAATTGATAATGACAGATTGAAACACGCGCGTACGTTTGGCATCAGCGAGAGCTTTCTATGTATTGTGCATGTGCGAGTCAACTTAGCCTTTTATATATCCTTTCTAATAAAGAGAATATGCTAATTGACTGTCATGCCCTCAAAGATGGTGGCGCCCATAGCCACAAGATGGTGGCAACCAGTCCCCTTAGCATCGCCGGGGCAGCAGGTGCCCAGCTGCTTCATGCACCTGCCTCCGGAGTCCCCCAGTTGCCTCAGCCCCCTACCCATCCAGGACCACCCAAGGCTCAGGTAACCAGGGCTGGCTGAGGCTTGTGCTGTTGGCAGTGGCAGCAGGAGAGGTGTCATGGGGCATTGCTTTTCCCTGATCACCAGGTCACCTCCCACCCCTGAAGTCTCCTGGACTGTGAGAGGGAGCAGGCTGGGCTGAGGGAGCTCCCCCTCTCCAGAGCATGAATTTCCATTCTAGTATAGAATAAACTTGCTTAATTAGATTTGCTTTCTGATGTAGCTAAACTTTTTCCAGCCCAATAAAACACCCCAACTTCTCTTTCAGGTAATTGTCAGCAACACAGCAGTAAATATCAACATGAAACAGATTATTGTAGATCATGCAGGGAGAACAAAGTGTAAAATATTTAACTGTAGCAGTGTTTGACTATATTCTGAACAGTGAGAAAACCTGAAGTCATTTTCAAGGTCCATTATTTCTTCTTTTCAGTCAAATCAAGTTTCTAAGCTTTCTAAATCTCTGTTTTCTGGCTAATTAAAAGAAAATAGGATTCCACTAAGTCTCCTATCTACATACTCCGGGACTTCTGTGAGGATCAAATGAGATGAGGCAGGGGAAAATGCTTCACAGACATTTGGTTACAGTGTGAAATGTTTGCACTTGGCTATAAAGCAAGTCATGTTCCTGGGCTGAAGAAACTGCAAGGAGGCTAGTCACTAGGGAGAGGAAGCTGGATGTCATTACCCAGCGCTCACAGTGACTGTTTCTGGGTTGGGCTGTGGGCTGCATTTTGTACCATAGGGTCTCAGTAGTGTCAGCTGCTATTTGGTTGGCTGTTGCTTGGATGCTGGTGGGGCCTGTGTCCTACTTGGGGGAAGCAGAATGTTGCTTTGTGGGCATCAGGTCCATGATGCCATTTCTGTGTAAATGGCCAGTGCACATCACAGTAGCTCCTGCATTGAACATCTGCCCCCTGGTGGTCAATGCACATTATAGCGACCAGTCAGAGGACACTTAGCATATTAGCCTTTTATATATATATATAGACAAATATACCTGCACAAGGGGTTTCCTCAGCCTGGACTGCTCCCTCTCATCGGAAACACTGAGGGTGATGGGGAAGGCAAGTGGGCCGATTAGGGGAAGGCTTCACTCCTATCACTCCACTGCTGCTGCCACTACCAGCCCTTGCAGCTGCCGCAGCTGCCAGCCCTACTCGGCCCTCGCAGCCATTGCAGCTTTGTCTGGAAGAACATGTACTCTATCTGGTCTAATTAGCATGTTACCGTTTTCTTAGTATAGATGGGACCACCTTCCTATATGCACATCCTTAGCTGAAACATATAGCATGTACCTATATGACTGTAATCTATACTTATAATTGGGTTATATGCAAATTGTTTGGGATGCTGTCATGGAACAACTGATCAGGAGGGCGGGGCAACAATCTACGATCGGTGGAGAGCTACAGGAGGAAATAAGCTACATGGGATGGAGAGCTGCAAGTGGCGATGGGCGGGGCGGCCTGCTGAGGCAAGTGGCAACAAGCTACTTGTGCATGGATTCATCATGCACAGGGCCACTAGTACAAAATGAATATGAGTGGATACTTACAACATCTTTGTAGCCTAGTAGGGAAAGAAAAGATCTGTATCTGAGTTATTGTAATGCAAAGTAGAAGGTGATCACTATGAATTTAGAGATAAATAGAGATCAGATGAACTTTAAATACCTGGTAGTATTCCATGACTGTAGTGCATGGACTTTGGCTCCATAATTTGGTGATTGAAAGATTTTTATTTTCTGATTCTTAAGATGTGGTTTACATTGTTGACGTGCTGAGCAATGGCCTGTGAATAAGTAAAATATTTTTTAAATTAAATTCTTTGAGAAAATTAAATTTTTTGTCTTACTGTCATAGTTTTAATGTTTTATTTGTTTTGCATTTTTCTTTAACTTCAACAAAAACATTCATTTCTCACAATCTAGATACTGGAAAGTCCCAGATCAAGGTGTAAGCAGATACACTTCTGGTGAGATCCTGCTTCCTAGTGTAGATAGCTCTTTTCTCTTTGTATCCTCAATGGTGCAGAGCAGAGACCTAATTCATTTTTTTTTATTGATTTTAGAGATAGAGAGGGAGAAAGAAAAATACATTGATGTGAGAAACATCAGTCAGTTGCCTCCCATATGCACTCCCAACGGGATTGTACTCACAAGGTAGATATGTGCCCTGACCAGGAATCAAACCTGGAACCTTTGGTGTCGGATGATGCTCCATCCAACTGAGCCACTACAGATACCTCTCTGTTGGTCTGTCCCATTTACTTCTCCGTTCTCATCTCTTGAATCCCTTCCCACCATATTGAGCACTCTAGACATACCACATGTGGCCCTTGGAGATAAACAGGTTAGCTTGATGATTTCATTCATTTTTTGCCCCTTAACTGTCTTCTGTGTGAGTAATGAATATTTGTTCTTCAATATTCCATTCTATTAGTTTCTCCCTTGGGTAGTCTTTTTCAAACAATATCATTCCTTCTTCTGTGCTGTCTACATTCTTTATTAGAACCCATGCCATATTTATGTTCTCTTTGCATAATTATTTTCCAGACTGATTTTGTCTGATCTCTTTTTGACAAAGGCTGTCTAACCAGTGCCTAGAACATAGTAGATCAGTGGTTTATAACGTGGGGGAAATTTGAATTTTTAAGAGGGGCATTTGAGAATGAGTTATCAGTGAATTTTTTGCATTTCTTATGGTTCTAGGGACCTCATATACAGTATATAAATATATATTGTGACATATTTGTGCCTTTTTAGTGATTTCTTCCTCAGTACTTCAACTCTATCTTCGTTCTTTTATTTTCTTCTTTCATGGATGCCATGTTCTTTGAAAGTTTGTCAAGTTAATGGTCTATTAGGCTTCCTCCACATGAATAGGAGTTCACTCTTTAAATAATAAAAATTATATGTCCCGGAGGCGGGAGGGGGAGGGGCGGGGGGCCGGGAACATCAGGATTTTAGAGATGCTATAGGTGGGGCATGGCGAAAAAAAGATTGGAAACCACTGTAGTAAATATTCTTAAAATTATTGTTTACTGGCCAGTAAAAAATGATATACCAAACTTATCATAAATTTGATAGTTAGGGCTGTATATTCTTTTACAAGTGTTAGCCCATGCTGTTTGGCTATTGACTTATGTGCTACTAGAAAAGAGAGCCTGCCAAACTATGGGAGTTGTACATACTTTTAACTGTTTCAACAGCTGGTACCAAATGTTTGGAAATGACTATTTCCATCCTTCCACTCTGCCTCCATCTTAAAATTATGCTTGAAATGAATTCTTATTTCCTAAGGGCTCAAGCAAAACACTGTACTTTAACATCATCCATTTTCATTTCACCTTGTAACTTCATGGAATTCTTAATAACTTTTTATTTACAGGTGTGGAATATCTTACATGACTTAATAAATTCTTCTAGTCTTTTTTTTTTAAATATATTTTGATTTTTTTACAGGGAGGAAGGGAGAAGGATAAAGAGTTAGAAACATCGATGAGAGAGAAAGATACATTGATCAGCTGCCTCTTGCATGCCCCACACTGGAGATGTGTCCACAACCAAGGTACATGTTCCTGACCGGAATCGAATCTGGGACCTTTCATTCCGCAGGCCAACGCTCTATCCACTGAGCCAAACCGGTTTTGGCAAATTCTTCTAGTCTTATTCTCATTATATACTACTCCCTTGCAGTGCACTTGTTATGTTAGTGTACAGTACATTGACAAGCATACCTTCTCTTGCACAGTTTAGTGTTCTCACAGCTTGGTGGTTAGTCAATCACAATGTTGTCAAATGTTCCCCCAATATTTCCAATACCTACCTGACACCATACATAGCTATTATAATGTTATTGACTACATATTTTTTGAACCATTAGTAATGTAATTCCAGCAGATAATCTCTTTTGTCTGCTGTTTGCATATGAAACTGGGTACAAATACTAGTAAGAAATTAGCTATTATTCTGAAGTGACAGAGTAAATGAACTGAGTTAGGAGGGCAAAAGGAGTATCTCAGGAATTGACCCCAGAATGCATTCTAATGGTAAATTATTTCCTTGAATGAATCGAAATAAAAATTCTAGTAATTGTTTGCTAGCTGTATGTCTTTTGACTTTATAAGGGTTTGATTTTTTAAATTGAATCATTTAATGGTCTTACTTAAAAATTTCCTAGACCATTTTTCTACTGCAAGTAATCTATATATTCTAGTTATAATATACAAGGGTCAACACCATAATATTGCATGACAAAGTTGTGTTGTAACCTTTTCTGAATTTTTAAATGTTAGAAGACATATTAATCACCAAATGTTGTGCACGGTATATAGAAATTATGGGGTATGTTATTACTATAGGGATATGGACAGCAGGTGAGGTGTTGAGAGTTAGAAAATAGAACTCTCTTAAGAGACTGGTTTCTTAGCTCCAGAGGCATTATGATGAGTTTTGGCACCACCACTTTGATCTTGATTAGAGACCTGACTCCTTGGTCTCTTAGTTTATGAAACAATAAACCTGAAGGTTTCTTTCAATCCTGACCTTTCTGTGATTCTGACAGGGAGATAAGATATTGACCATCTGTCTGTTTTCATATTTTAGGACCCAGATGAAGTGGTACCAGTTGGCCAAAGAAGAGCTTGGTGTTGGTGCATGTGTTTTGGACTAGCATTTATGCTTGCAGGTGTCATTCTAGGAGGGGCATACCTGTACAAATATTTTGCACTTCAAGTAAGTGGAAAAATACTAAGACCATTTTTACCTTTTCTTCATGGTGTTAGAAAATTGATCGTAACTTGCTCTAAGCCTGCACTTTAGTCTGTGGTGGTCCTATTTAAAGCTCTGTTTAAGTTTCCTAAATCTGTTTCCCCAGCCTTTAGACAGTCTTTTAGACATACAAAGGAAAACACTGGAGTATTTCTCTCTGCCTCTTTCTCAGTCATTACTTTCTCTAGAGAATTGTGTGACTTCAGCAATAATATTGAAGTAACTTAAGACAGAAGTTATTCGAAACAGGTATTTAATAGTAATCCTAGTGGGTTAAGACAGATTTTTCTTCTGATTATAATTATCTCCTCTGTTTTGTGGTATATTTTTCTGGGTGATAATTCAGTAGGTTTATTTTTTTTTCTTAAGTAATCTTGGGAAATGAGCTTTAATGACTACCTCACCTGTTTTAATATTAAAATTTAGAGAGAGTGTTGACAAATAGATTTTATTAGTCTACCAGAAGATGTATAAATTTCATGCTCATTTTCTATATTTTTCAAGATGATGGCATATCATTAGGCATTATTGAAATACCATCAACCTTGTTTAATACAATTTTTATAATAAGTATATTTAATAAAGAAAAACTCATTTGCAGTTTTATTGTCCAGAGATATTTGTTGTCTTAATATTTGTTATATACTTCTGGTTTTTATTATATATGTGTACATTTTTCAGTCTTTATAATGATTTGTGGTAATGTAATATTTTCCATTTAATTGTGATATTTTAAGGGAAAATCAGACTGGAAATTTCAGAAAAATTATTCCTCTTTTGGCTAATAGAAAAATTATTGAATCAGTGAATCATATTAAAAGTTTTAAAAGTATGCTTTTTCAGAAGAAACATTAATTTCTAAATATATTCTTTTATAAAAATAATGCTTACAAGTAGAAAATAGGCCTGTGTGTTTCTTCAAATGTACTTGTCACCAGATAGATAATTGCCTTTGTATTATATTTCTGTAGACCACAAAAAGTAAAGGGAAAATCAGCTGCTTTTCTCCCTTTGAAACTTTTCTTTTTTTTTACAATACTTTAAAACCTGATCTTAAAGAATGTGTTAACTCTATAATTAAACTGTCTGACTTGTCATCTAAAAGTAAGAGTTTGCAAGCAAACTATTACTTGGATAGATGTGGCAGCTTAAGTAATGCTTACATTTAAAAACCTGTCTCTTACTGAATTGCTGAAATAGTGTTTACACCCTCTATAGCCAGATGACGTGTACTACTGCGGAATAAAGTACATCAAAGATGATGTCATCCTAAATGAGCCTTCTGCAGATGCCCCAGCTGCTCGCTACCAGACAATTGAGGAAAATATTAAGATCTTTGAGGAAGATGAAGTTGAATTCATTAGTGTGCCTGTCCCAGAGTTTGCAGACAGTGATCCTGCCAACATTGTTCATGACTTTAACAAGGTGAGCCAGATATCCTGAACTGTAAAGAGAGTACAAGTTCTTTAATTTATGCTTTTAGTAGTTTTCCATATTTCCTGATTTATTCTTAGAGTTTACTTTTTACTTAAAAAAATTGAACTTGGGTTTCTTCTGTCCTACAAAATAAAAACTGTCAACATTGATGGGCTCATTAATTATTTTTAAGTTCCCATTCTACATTTCCCCCAACTATTGAAAATTGTTAAGTAATGCAGAAAGGTTGAAATGAAAATACAGTTAATATCCTAAATTCTCCACATGGTTACAAAATTTTGTCATACTTCTATCAGATTTATCATATGTTTCATTTTTATCCTATCTCTTTTTCTCACTTTTAATACTTGACTCTAGATATATAAAGCTGTTATTTCTTAAGAATGAGGACATTATCTGCATAACCACATAATTATCACATCTAAGAAAATGAACATAAAGTAGTACTATTTAATATTTAGTTGGTATTTAAATTCCCCCAATAATGTTTGTCTCAAGAATGTTTTGCTGTTTCAAACCAGGATTCAGAAGTTCTTATAGTACCTGTAGATGTTAAATCAGTATATATTTGCCTTTTTGAACATGTAGACATATCACTGAAATTGGCATTGAATATTAAAATTACTTCAAAGTAATAAACCTTATCCAAAGCAAATAGTAAGTAATAATAGCTAACACTTACTGAGCTCTTAAAATGGTTTAGTTAACTCATTTTAACCCTCAAAACCATCCTGTTGACAGTCTTTCTCAACCAAGGTTTCTCACCTGAACCCCAAGAACAGAGACAATCATTAAATTGACTGTTACTCAATTCTTTAAGGATATTAATTAACTAGGGGCCCACTGCATGAATCTGTGCACCTTGAAAGGAACTGTGGGCCGTGAGGCTGCAGTAGGAACTGGGGTGGATCTCTGCCCATCCTCCGGGTTCCTGCTCAGCCCCTCTTGTCATGGTCTCTGGTCCCCTGTCTGCCAGCAGCCCTGCTCCAACTGTCACCAACTCCCACACACTGATGGCACCGGCCACTTGTTCCAGCTGACAGTTCAGAGCAATTGGGGCCTGTGCCAGCAGTGCGTGTGAGAGGTGGCTGCTGGTCCTAATTGATCCTCAGGAGCAGGGGGAGGTGGAGAAGCCCTGAGAGTCAGTTGGTGCTGGTGCTGGCAGTGAGTGGGAGCCGAGTCCCTGGCACTGGCAGTAGGTGGGAGTGGGGCCGGTGCCCATGTTGGCACCAGCAGCAGATATAAGTGCCTGACGGGACTCCAGTGCACTGAAGCAAAGAATTTTCAGTAAACACCAGAGGCTCGCCCTGATGAAGTGACAGATGCCTCCCACCTTGGTCTGGTGCCCCTGTTCACATGATCCACCATCCTGCCGTGACCAACACCTGCCATGTTCCATGTTCTACCGCCTGCTGCCAATGCCCACCATGTTCCCTGGTGTTCAGCACACGTCATAGCGATTGGTTCTGTTGTTCCACTGTTCGGTCTATTTGCATATTAGCCTTTTATTATATAGGATAGGATACTATTCTAGATATATAAGAGAGAAGTTCATTTTTATCTACAATGGATGGTTGCCTTGGAGGGCATTAGGGCTTGTAAATAAGGGAACTACTTAAATCTCTTAATCAGATTATAGATTATTTGCTGTTAATTTTAATAGCTTATTATAGAAACAAACCCCTGATAAGAATTTTATTTCCAACCTGGCCAGGTTGTTCTGTTGGTTAGAGTGTTGTTCTCATACTCTAAGGTTGTGGTTCAATCCCAAGTCAGGGCACATACAAGAATACACCAGTGAATGCATAAATAAGTAGAACAACAAATTGATGTTTCTTTCTCTCAGTTCTTTCCTCTCTTTCTCTAAAATCAATAAATAGATAAATTAAAAAATTTAAAAGAATTTTATTTCTTAATAGCAATAATTTTTCTTTTCCCATTACTACTCTTATCCCAGCAAAATCTTGACTTACTGAAGTACAAGTGATTTACATATTCTAAAAGCCAACCCATTTTAATAGTATAAATTATTCTTAAAAGTCCAGCTGTTGTTTTGCCTGAGTTATACATATTAATCTAATTAAAAAATGTATCTTTTTCTTTCCAGAAACTCACGGCCTATTTAGATCTTAACCTCGATAAGTGCTATGTAATTCCTCTGAACACTTCCATCGTTATGCCACCCAGAAACCTACTGGAGTTACTTATTAACATAAAGGTATACAATTTTGAAATATTTCTATTTAATGCTGCTACTACAGCATCTTGGAATTTCTTATTGAGAAACTAGCCCTAAAGGAGCCCATTTTACTGGAAATACAGTTGTGAGGAAGAAGGACTCATTTTTTTTTTATTGTTTGTTTTTTTTCTTCTAATTTTGAAATTAAATATGTAACTTTTAAAAATTATACTTAAGTTTTCAAGGGCCAGAGAATAAATAGAAGGCTTATAAGAAATAAAATCTGTGTTACAACTACTCAATTCTGATGCTATAGGCAATATGTAAACAGGTGGGCATGGCTGTTTTTCAATAAAACTTTATAAAACCAGATGGTGGGCAGTAGTTTGCCAGCCTCTGTTTCAACTATAATCTGTAAGAGTTTTATTTTCCTTGTCTATTCAGTGTAAGCCTTGAGATAATTCATGTAATTTATTTTTTTCCATATGTAGGCTGGAACCTATTTGCCTCAGTCATATCTAATTCACGAGCACATGGTTATCACTGACCGCATTGAAAACATTGATCACCTGGGTTTCTTTATTTATCGACTGTGCCATGACAAGGAAACTTATAAACTGCAACGCAGAGATACCATTAAAGGTAATAACTTTTTAAAGTGCTGGCAGAAAAGTTTTTTGTTTCACTTCTTTGTGTTAAGCTAGATTTAATATGTTTGCCATGAATGAGAAATAGAACTCTGTTCAATCACTGTATAGCATTTATAGATTTCTGAAGGATCATCTTAACTCTAAATTCACTCTTTAGAGAGAGAGAATTAGGTGAATGTGAAATCTCATTGCTTTCAGCTGCTGGAAGGTTTCTTTCCAAGTAGTCACCCAGGACACTGTTCCATCCTATTTGGTACAGCCACATAGCAAAGGGTGTCCAGAGAAGCTGTTCAGGTGTATGTATGCTCAGGCATCTGTATTCTAAGCACATTTTTTTTCTTTCGGATCTTGTTGAAGATAATCACAGTCAGGTTAATACAAAGGAATTTGGCTGAAGAATTAAGAGCATTGACACAACTAATATAGCTTTGCCAAATCATTGAACCTTTGTTTTCTCACCTAAAAAATAAGGATAACAGTACCTCCCCATTCCTTTCAAGATCATTATAAAAATAAAATGAAAGTACATGTTGCAGAGCTCTGGGAAAGCAAGAAGTGACATTCAAATACTAAGGTGTGATTTCTTTGGAACTACAGCACCCAGTAAAAGTGCTTTCCTGGCTTTGGTTAGCATTTTTACTTACTTCACCTGATGAGTCAGTCACTTGATTTCTTACATTTTTAAATTATCTTGCTGATTCATAATTTTTTTATAGGTCAGATTATGCATGTAATGCATATAATGTATGAAGTTTCAACAAATCACCACCACAGTCAAGATATATTTCTAAGTTATACATATGGCATTATTATTGTTACTAAGATTTGTTAAGACAGACTTTTAGTTCAGAAAAGAGAGAAAATTATTTTCTTTAATGTTAAAAAATCAAATTATAGAATGGAATATAGAGTGGAATATTTTCATATGTCTAAATAATAACTCTGGATTAATGTGAATATTTATGACTAAAGAACCAAAAATTTAACAATTTTTCCCTTCCAAACAGGTATTCAGAAACGTGAAGTCAGCAATTGTATCACAATTCGGCATTTTGAAAACAAATTTGGCGTGGAAACTTTAATTTGTTCATGAACATTCAAGAAAAACGTGGAGAAAAATTTAATCTCACAGCATAACCATACTCTTTGTATTTTGTGCAGTGATTATTTTTTAAAATCTTCTTTCATGTAAGTAGCAAACAGGGCTTCACTATCTTTTCATCTCATTAATTCAATTAAAACAATTTCCTTTTAAAAATATTTTCTTCTTTACAAGTGTGGTGTCTTTTATCTTTGAATTAGTAGTTGTATAAAGTCATAAATCATAATACACTTCACCATATATCTTAGGTAGAGAGATTTTATGTTTTAATTATGCATTTTCAAGAGGAGTGATTATCTAAAGGATAGTCATATAAATGCATACATAAAAATGGACCATTGTGACTTATTTGTAGTTGTTAGTTGCCCTGCTACTTAGTTGTTAGAGCATTTAAGCACACATTTAATTTTTCTCTAATTAAAATATGCAGTATTTTCAATGTCATACTTAACTCTTTAGAGTATAATTTCCACCTCAGTGTTTTATTATCGTAGGCATCTGCTGTAATAATATTTTAGAAAATGTGGAATTTGAGAAATAACTTGTGTTACTAATTTGTATAACTCATATATGTGCAATGGAACATAAATATCACAAAATTATTTGACTAAAGGCCTGTGTGTTGTTTTTCCCATATAATAAAAACAAAAGCAATTTGGTTATTTGTATCTTAAGATATATTCCATGTAAAGAAAGAAACTATTTAAAAAAAAATCTAGTTCTCTATATGCAGTGAGTAGGTATATTTTTAAAAATAAATACATACTTTATTAGTACTATTAAAGTAATATCTAAGACTGAACCTTGAAAGTTGCTCTTTAATACATTTTAAAATAATTCTTCTGTATTTAATGGAAAGGCTGTTACTAAACCTAAAATTTCCAAGTAGCATAAAATACAGTGCTTTTTCTGATACTGTCTCCTCACAAGTGGAATGCTTTGAATTATAGTGATGATTTTTAAATCTCTAAGGTTGCTTCCTATGTGAAATAATTCAGAATTCACCACCATTTAAAATACCTAAGAATAATTTTGTTGCAAATTTTCAAGACGAAAAACATTATTTCTGAATTTAGGAAGTCAGAATTTTTAAAGCTTCACAAACCCATAAAGAATTTGGCCTAGAAACCAATTCTAGTTCAAAAGGATGTTATTTGCTTCTAGGCTCTTAGTTTCATTTCAGTAATGTAAGGGCTGTACGCCAGCCAGTCAGTTATCCAGGGGTTGAGAATTTATTTTAGAGGAGAATGTTTTGTTAAATGAAAAGTGCTTTTCCCTACCTCCCAGGCTCTAAAATTTCATGGTATTTTAGGAAGTTATGAACATTTAAGAGCACATTAATTCATTCTGAGCATCCTTTATATACTCAGCACAAAGCATTAAGCTTTGAAGATACATATCTGAAGAAGACCCCTGCTGCCTCATTGGACACTCACAAACTACTGAAAGGGACTGATGAATAACAAACTAATTACAATACAGCTGTGATCAGTACTCTAATGGGGAAGAACAGATCCAAGAGTTCAGGGAATATTTAGGAGGGACAGTGAGATTTTTTTTATTGTGAAGTACATGGGACCAGGTCATGCACTTAATGCATGCCATCTGAGGACTTCAGTAGATAATGGGCCCACTATTAAAGGTTTGTATTTTGGAAGGAGCATTTTCATTTCTCTTTCCTACTGATAATAGTAATGCTATATTAGGATAGATGAACTGCTATAACAATTGCAACATCTCAGCAGCTTCATAATATTACAGTGTGGCAGGCACCACATTCCCAGGGATCCAGACTTCTCCACTTTATGACAGTCCAGCTTTAAATCTCCAAACTTGCCATGAAAGGAGATGAGCTAGAATAGTAGATTCTACATAGGTTTGATGGTCAGGCATACATCACTTACCATTTTCATTGGCCGGTACTGAGCCAAATCATTCTCAGCCAATGGTAAGGGAGATGGTAAAGCATAGTCATATGTGTTAGGAAGAAAATCCAAATGATTTGCTGAGCACATAGCACTCTCATTGTCACAAATGGACATTACAAATGAATGAATGATAAAATTAACTAGAAAAGAAAGATCACTCAGAAAAAAATTACAGGAAGATTTTGAATGTGTTTAATAATCTATGTTATCCTATATAATAAAAGCCTAATATGCTAAATGTCCAAATGTTCTTTCGACCAGTCACTATGATGCACACTGACCACCAGGAGGCAGACACTCCGATCAGTAGGTTAGCTTGCTGCTGGGTCCGGCCAATTGGGACTGGGTAAGATGGGCCAGACATATCCTGGAGCCCTCCCCAGCCCCAATTGTGCACCAGTGGAGTTCCTTGGCCTGGCTTGTGCCCTCTCACAATCCGGGACCCCTCAGGACATGTCAGAGAGCCAGTTTCAACCCATTCCCCATAGGCCAGACCAAGGGACTCTACTGGTGCACAAATCTGTGCACTGGGCCTCTAGTCCTATATAATAAAAGGCTAATATGCAAATTGACTGGATAGCAGAACAACTGGTCGCTATGATGTGCACTGACCACCAGGGGGCAGCTCTGCATTGAGTGCCACTTAAAACACAACACCTGGTGATCGGTGAACTCCACGGAGGGAGCGTTGCTCAGCCAGAAACCCTGAGGAGGCTCACAGGCTGGCTGTGAGCGCAGCAGCGGTGGTAGGAGTCTCCCTCGCCTCTGTGGCAGCACTAAGGTTGTCTGATGGCTCTCGGACTGCAAGACGGTGCAGGCTGGGTTGAGGGACCCTCTCTGGTGCACAAGTTTCATGCACAGGGCCTCTAGTATTACTGTAATAGCAACATGCTCTTGCTAGATTTGGAAAAAAGACAAGGAAAAAAGAAGTTGTGTATTTCCTACCATCAGCTCACTGCTCTCTAGGAAAGGTGATTTTTCCCCCCTCTGCCTTCTTAGGACTTCTAATTCCCTCTGCCTTCTTAGGACTTCTAATTCCCTCTGCCTTCTTAGGACTTCTAATTTAATTTTTATTTTCTTCGTAAGTTTTAAGAAACTTTGAAAGTTTCTGCTCCTGCGCGTCTCTGCTTCAATAAGGGGTGACTCCCTGTACTCTGACTGTCTCTCTAAGCCATTTGCCCCCGGGTCTGCCCTTCTCTTATGGATCCAAGAAGAGTTGATTTTTCAATTGGTCCAACTTTTTACTTGTTAGGGCAGAGTGGCAACTTCTAATCTCCTTATGTTTGAAACTAGTATATCTCTTTTAAAAAATCATTTATCTTCTATTAAATCAAAAAGGGTTTTTATTCCTTATATATTCATTTCTCTTTACATACATGTACATACACATACAAATAGTTACAGGGCAAATTTTAGTTCAGTTAGACATCAGAATTTGTATTACCATGACAATATTCAGCTCAAAGCTAAGAAAGGGTAATATGATACTCCATTTTTAGGCTAATTACATTTTTTTCATAATCTTTTAATAAATTTAATCGTAAAAATTTAAATCTCTATTAGATTGAGTACTTATTCATCAATTTTTTTTCTTTCTCAATACTGAAACATACCAGTTCTTTTTGCAGACCTCCCTTAGAGCTCTCAGGCCTGCTTAACTCTGAATGGAAAGCTTATGTAGCTTATTGTCCAGTGTGTCATTTTGAACCCAGGTGTTTTCATGTGTGTGGGGAGGAGGGAAGGGGAGACTGGTATACATTTTTTTTTTTGAGGGAGGAAGGGAGAAGAGAGAGGAACATCAGTGTGAGAGAAACATCAATCTTTGCCTCCCAAATAAACCCTAGGTATGTCCTCTGACTAGGAATCGAACCTGCAAAGCTTCTGGTGCGGGTCAGTGCTCTAACCACTGAGCAACACCCATCAGTGTTATACATTTTCAGTTGGCTTCTTAAGAGAATATTTTTTTGCCCTAACCAGTTTTGTTCAGTGGATAGAGCATTGGCCTGCGGATTCAAGGGTCCCAGGTTCGATTCCAGTAAAGGGCATGTACCTTGGTTGTGGACATATCCCCAGATGTTTCTCTCTCATTGATGTTTCTAACTCTCTATCCCTCTTCCTCTATGTAAAAAATCAATAAAATACATGTTTTAAAAAAAGAAAGTGGTTTCTTGGTATTTAGATGACGATTCAGACTTCAAGTCTGAATATGGGGAATTTCTAGACTGAATATAAGACCCATTTTTTCATTCTAGAAGTTTTTGAGATTGTTACACCTGTGTTCTCATACTTCATAATGATGTTCCTCATCAGTCTTCATTTTACAGCTTATGAATTGTTATTTCCTCAATAATTTCTTCCATTCATTCTTTCAGGAGTTTATCAATCTATTGGACCTCCTAGATTGATTCTCTATGCATCTTTGTTTATTTTCATGTCTATTTTACTGGTCTTTATGAAAGATTTCTTTGATTCCATTCATCAGAGCTCTTTCTCTTCATTTCTCTGTTTTGCATATTGGTGTTTGTTTTGTTGTTACTAACCCTGTTAATATCCACAGGTCTTTTTTTCTGGAGTCCTTTAAATTACTAGAAACAGGTTTTTGATTCTGCCTTTTGATATTTTCAGCTAGAATTTTATCCTACCCCACCTACCAGCCTGCCATTTGGATTACTTTTCTACCTACCTGGCTAGCATGGACATCTTTCCCCAGCACCTTTGAATTATTAAGCTTTAATGTATATTGATTTTTTTCCAGGTTTTAGTATAAAACACTTATTCAAGACATTTACAGTCATTAATTTGACTGATTGGTCTAATGTGTTACCCATGATTTTACTTCCTTTCCATCACTATTTAGACAATTTGTCCTATTGTCAGTCGAATAGAGGTGCTCTCTCACCCAAGCTTTGTCCGTCAGATATCTCCCAGGAATTCTGGAGTATACCCTTGCAACTCATGTGCATGCCTAAGAGTGCAGT
This sequence comes from Lasiurus borealis, assembly GCA_004026805.1. NCBI lineage: Eukaryota > Metazoa > Chordata > Mammalia > Chiroptera > Vespertilionidae > Lasiurus > Lasiurus borealis. Next base: position 51,267 of record PVJN01010231.1, read on the forward strand.
CTTGGTGTGGCCATGGGCTTGGAAAAATCAGAGACTCCAGAGGATAGGAATGAAAAGATAAGAATCAGGCAGGCAGAGAGTACTGCTCAGTTTCCTGTGGGTTGTGGAAGCTTAGATATACTCCCCTGTTCTTGAGTTCCATAACACATTGAACCAGGAATGTATATGTATCTTCTGTATCTATGTACTTACCTAAGAGAACTGTCATGCAAGTCCTTTCCAGCAACATTCTATCCCTGTCAGAAGATTAAAATCTTGGCACAAGTTGTTAGGATTCTGATCATGGCATGAGTGAAAATGTTTGTTTCAAAAAGCGGCAGAAAATAAAATAATGGATGTGAAAATGCTTTGTGTGGCTCTGCACAGTTGTGGTCAATTAATGCTTTTTGTGAACTCTCATTTAGCAAGAAACACTGATCTTAATTTTTAATACAACTTTTTTTCTGTCTTATAGAGTCTTCACATCCATGTTAGTAAGTGGGATGGAAACAAACAAAACCCATAAAATAAAACAACAAAAACCTCCACACTGTTCTAAATGGTATTTATCTCATAACAGAAGTGGGCCTACAGAAGACAAACTCAAAGGCAGTTTAATAATCTGAAAGGTTCCAATTCCACATTTGAATGCTGTTATGAGTTAATGCTGGCTGAATCTGTAAGATTCTGCTATAAGTGCACATTTAATATTTCTCTAGATATCCCCCTCTTCAGCCTACTGTATTGCCCATAATTTAAAAAATCCTACTTGATGTGGGACACCAATCCCTCCATGTTTAACTCATTTATTTATTTACTTACTTACGTATTTATTTTCCTTATTGCCCTCCCCACCCTCCAGTACATGCCCTCATCCATCTCCCATGTTTAACTCTTGAGAACTTAGTTTTCTAGATAAGGACTTCATGTGTGTCTGTTTATAAAAAGGACAGCCCCTCCTCTCCACAAAACTACAGAGCTCTCAGTTTGCTGAATGTTTCTTCCAAAGTCAATGCATCCATCTTTTTCACTAGGTCTTTCTCAATGTATAAAAGGAGGAAGAGTTAATCTCAACTCTTAGTATTGATCACTGTTAGACTTTAATCGGAGAAAATAGGAATCAAAAGATTTTTTGGAGTACTATCTGTGGATTCTACTCTTAATTCTTCCAACCTATAAAGATTACTCATGAGAAGAAAAATGGGTAGGAGAGGGCCCTTGAGTGCTCAATATCCAAGTCATTCTAAATGACCTAAGATAAGACAATCCTAGCTCTCTACTACTCACATTTTTAAATACTTTGATGGCATTTCTATATTCATATTCTAAACATATTTACATTTTTAGAAAAGTCAAATAGTTGATGATAAAAAGTGAATGGTTTCCCTCTACCATTCTCTTCAGTCCCTTTCTTGAAGGTAGACCACTGTTAACAGTTCAATGTAAATTTTAGATGACTTAGTTCTTGACCTAGTGAACAAAAAGATAAATGCCTTTCTCTGGTCAGGTGATAGGATTATGTTTAGGAAGACAGAACCAGAAATACTCATCACAGTCACCATGTCCTCTACCTCCCAACATCTTTCTGATCTTAAGCAATCGTGGCTTAACCCACTTTACAATATCCACTTCTTCACCCCTAGAGTCCTCACACTTGCAGTCAGTGATCTTTTCAAAACATGAATTTGATGGGGTTTTTTTGTCACATCTCCTATTAATATTTTCAGGGCTTCTCCTGGCCCTTAGGATAAAGACTAAACTACTTAAAACTAAACCACCTTGCCAAACTCATCTTAAATCACTTTTCTCTTTGCATCCTGCCACACTTGCTATTTTACAGTTTTATGGTAAATCCTGTTCTCCATCCATTTTCCATTACAGTGGTACCTCGAGATACAAGTGCCCTAACATACGAGATTTTTGAGATACGAGCTGTCGAGCGAACGCTTTTTGCTTTGAAATACGAGCAACATTTGAGATAGGAGTAATCACGCAGATCGGCCGGTTGCACACGACCCACCAGTTTACCGCGACTCAAGCGTCTCATAGTTTCCCACGCCTCAAGGTTACAGAATGAATTAAACTCGTATCTCGAGGTACCACTGTATGCCCTTTCAGATAGCTTCTAGTCAACCTTCAGAATTTAGTTCAGATTTCCCTTCCTCAAGGGAAACCTTCCTGAAGCATTAGGAAAGTTTCTCTTGTTTCACAGTTTTATAGCATTTCCCCTTTGTGATAGTGAATACAATAAAAGTTTTATGTTTTATCATTGTTGTTTGTTTGATCAATTTATTTCCCCCACTAGATTCCTCAGTATCCTTAATAGAGTACCCAGCACCTAGTTGGAGCTCATAATTGACTGGCATTCCTCCCTGTAAGAGCTTGTCTCTATTTTGGATAATATAACATTTCCCAACCAGTTGTCTGGATGTCTCTTCCAAAACTTTGTTAGCTAAAATTTATTCACTCTGAATCGGAGTAAATTGCCTTAAATAGAAACTATGTCTTTCTTTTATAAAATTCTATGATGGTATTCTGTTGCATTTAGGGAAAAAAATCTCAATTTTTTCCAAGCTCTAACATTCTTCTCTCAGTAGACTTTCAATACTTTTCTGTTTTTATCTTATCCTCTTCTTTGTGTTTTGGCCTTCATATAAGCTGGCGGCCCTCCTGAAACAGTTTTCTTTCACCCTTTACTCCATCTGCACAAAAAATGCATATAGTTAACTCTTACTCATCCATCAGATTAAAAGTTTCCTCATAGAGGACATCAGAGCTCTATTATCTGCCTCCCTGAGACCTTCCACTAGACTAGTGATTTTCAACGGGTGGGCTGCAATATTTTTTGAAACATGAGATAATAACTAGTCAGGGGCAGTTACCTCTTTTCTCTTAGACTGTCAAATTAAAAAGAAAATACAACAAGCCAACACATCAATAGCCATCCTGTGTGAATAAATCAAAATTATACTTATTTTTTTTGTCAGGCAAAAATATTTTTTTGTGTGCTGCAGAATTTTATAATTAGTTTGTGTTTGCCATGAGATGAAAAAGTTGAAAATTGCTGCACTAGACTGTTAGTAACGCTTACCACTGTGTCCTTTCCACTTGGCATATAATAGATCTTAATGAATAAATAACTTCTTCGTCAACTATAGGTAGAAAAAAAAAGTTCAATATAAACTTCATTGAAACCAAAGTATTTTTTAGCAGAAAATCTTCCTCATTTGAATAGACAATTCAATGAATATTTATTGAATGAACTACATTTTGTGGATCAACTCATTCAGCTGGTCAGGGTTTTACTTGGAGACTTTCATCCTGGCAGACAATGGTGCAGATGTAGCACCATTCTAAATAAAATGTTCTATGGGGGCAATATTAAAGATTTTTTTTAATATCACAGAAGTGAATAACTGATATATCACCTGTCTTCTGCTTTACAGAGTGGAAGTTTGGACTAGTTGGTTGCTCTTCCACATTCAAAAGGGTAACAAAATTCTTTTAAGACTGAGTGATTCACAAAGGCAAGCTAGTAAGTTTTAGATTATTATATTTGTTTCTCTTTTTTCCCCCTATAGCTCCTCTCCACCCACTCCCACCTCTCCCTCTACCTTACCTTCCCCCACATTGTCCTCATCCATAGGTGTATGATTATTGTCCAGTCTCTCCCTGCACCCCCTCACCCCTTTTCCTATTCTATTATATTCACCAATTTATTCTCTTCATCAGATTTTTAATTCACTTTTTAGATTCACTTGTTGATAGATACATATTTGTTGTTCATGATTTTTATCTTTACCTTTTTCTTCTTCCTCTTCTTAAAAAATACCTTTCAGCATTTCATATAATACTGGTTTGGGTGGTGATGAACTCATTTTGCTTTTTCTTATCTGTGAAGCTCTTTATCTGACCTTCAATTCTGAATGATAGCTTTGCTGGGTAGAGTGTTCTTGGTTGTAGGTTCTTGCTATTCATCACGTTGAATATTTCTTGCCATTCCCATCTGGCCTGCATCGTTTCTATTGAGAAATCAGCTGACAATCATATGGGTGCTCCCTTGTAGGTAATTAACTGTTTTTCTCTTGCTGCTTTTAATATTCTCTTTGTCTTTTGCTCTTGGTATTTTAATTATGGTGTGTCTTGATGTGGTCCTCTTTGGATTCCTTTTATTTGGGGATCTGTGCACTTCCTGGACTTGTAAGTTTATTTCTTTTACCAGATGTGGGAAGTTTTCAGTCATTATTTCTTTAAATAGGTTTTCAGTTTCTTGCTCTCTCTCTTCTTCTGGCACCCCCACAATTCTGATGTTGGTACCCTTGAAGCTGTCCCAGAGGCTTCTTACATTATCTTCATATTTTTGGATTCTTTTTTCTTTTTGTTTTTCCAGATGAGTGTTTTCTGCTTCTTTGTATTTCAAATTTTTGACTTGATTCTTGTCTTCCTCTAGTCTGCTATTAGGTCTCTAAATAATAATTTTTTATTTCAGTCAGTGTGTGTTTAATTTCTAGTTGGTCCTTTTTCATCTCCTCTTGGGTCTCCCTAATTTTATCCATTTTTTTTTCTAGGAAATTCTTGAAAAACCTTATAAGCGTGGATTTGAACTCTATATCCAGTCTTTTTTCCCCCTCCGTTTCTTTTGTTTGTGGTCTATTCCTTTGTCTCCACATTTTCACTATGCTGGGAGAACTTCTGTGCTGGAATCAGCCTTATGATGCAAGACTTGAAAAACTGCGAAGCCTCTCTGTTCAGCTTGGGTGGGGTGGAGTTTCAGGGCTGAGCAGAGACAGCCTTGGCTTCCAGTTAGCCCTGCCCTACGCGGCCCCTGGGTCTCAAGTGTGTCTTGGTAATCGTCATGGCCCTTTCTGTGCGCACACACGGATGCCTCCAGAATTCTGCCTTTCCAGTTCCCTTGCGCTCCGGGACCCATATGAGTCTGGGTCCCCAGGGTCTCTCCTGAAACTGGGGTTCAATGCAGTTAGAAGTGGCACAGTTGGGAGGCTCTGTCTCCCGCGCACCAGAGCCAGCAGCACAATCAGCAGTCCTTCCTCTCTGCACGCATTGGTTTGCATGCCCCAAACTTCAGCCTTTTTGCAGCTCCGTTAAATTTCCGTGTACTCTTCCCTTTTCACAGTCCAGACTCCTCCCATATGAGTCTCACCCGGAGCTGGATTTCAATGCAGTAGGATAGGGGTTCGGTGCTGTTTTGAGTCTCTGTCTCCCTCCCACCAGATGTAGCCAGCCAGGCACACCACCACCTGCTATCTCCAAGTGCACATCTCTATACCTCAGGTTTTTGAAGCTTCTCTGAGTCTCTGTGAACACCTCTTTTTTCTTCTAGTTGTAGAATTTTCACTCAGCCAACTTTCCCGTGGTTCTGGATGATCTCTGTTCTGTCTTTTAGTTGTAGTTTTGAAATTGTGCGAGGCAGCAGTTTAGGTGTTTACCTATGCCGCCATCTTGTTCAGAATCCTTGTTAGTAAGTTTTAAAATATAGGGTGAATATTTCGATTGTCACAAGAATTTGTATTTAGTGGGTGGGGTCAAGGATGCTAAATGCCTCAAAGGTAGGAAGTCATACACACACAAAAATGTGTTGTTCTGTTATAATTTGTCATTTATACCCTTGCTGGGAAGCATGAAGAAGACTCAGATCTGAGTTTCCATAATGTCAGGGATTAAGGTCTCCATTAACCACTCTCCCTTTCACCCCCCAACTAAGTAGAGTCGGGTATGGTTTTCGATTTCGGAATAAATATGCAGTTTCTTAGAGCATTTCTTATAACAAAACCAGTAGTTAAATACACGTTTTTGTAGCTAACCCCCACATATCTAGTTTTAATCTACTCCAGAGAACATTACACTTTAGTAAACCCCACACTATTTGATATACAACTCCTGTTACAAACCCAGCTGAAATGTCTAAGAAAGGTGAGCCTGTGAAATGTGAGAACTATCTATTCCTCTAGCTAGTTGACACTCTAGAAAGCTCGTTGAATGCCTTCATTTAGCTCCCTACAGAAATGCCTTCATAGAACCATGACTCTTAGCTTTGGTTGAGGAGTGATAGAAATAAAAATGAGCCTTCAATCTTTATAAAAGTTGAAATTTCTTTTTGTAAAAGATAAAAATGTTCCTTCAACTTTTATGAAAGTGCTAGTGAAAATGTTACCTAGTGTTTCTTATCTAAATATTCTTAAATTTAGAGTTAAAATATTTTCTCTCCTAATATATACTGATATTAGATAATAGAACTAAATAATTTGTTTCCCTTTTGCCTTGGTTGCCAGGAAAGTTGGAACTAAACTTTGTGCTCCATTAGATTAATTACTTTTAGCAGAGATTTTACTGTATATTGCTTTTTCAGTAGTGGCTCATGTTTTTTTTTTTTTTAATTAAATTTTTATTATTCAGATTATTACATTTGTTTCTCTTTTTTCCCCTCCATAGCACCCCTCCTCCCAGCTCCCACCCCTCTCTCCACTCTTAGCTCCCTCCCATTGATCTCATCCAAAGGTGTATGATTTTTGTCCAGTCTCTCCCTGTACACCCCTCACCCATTTCCCCCTGAGAATTATCAGTCCACACCCTTTCTGTGCTCCTGATTCTATTATATTCACCAGTTTATTCTGTTCATCAAATTTTTAATTCACTTAATTTTTAGATTTACTTCTTGATAGATATGTATTTGTTGTTCATAATTTTTTGGCTTTTACCCTTTTCTCTTTCCTCTTCTAAAAGAGTACCCTTCAGAATTTCATATAACACTGGTTGGGAGTTGAT
>PVJN01010232.1:0-58028 GCA_004026805.1 Lasiurus borealis
AATGTTTCTGGCCTTGGGCTTACAACAATAACCTAACAAAATAGCGTTTGCTTAGGCAATAATTTAGACTTTACCTTATTTGTGATTAATATAGTGATTACTATAGCTACAAGGTATAATTTTACTATCTTATTTAAATTTTATGAATTTGAATGTTTTTTACACTAACTTTTCCCAATAAAGTCCACCTTGAAACCAAAAAAAAAAAAAAATGGACAACAACTATGAGGGGAGCAGGTGAGGGCATATACTGGGGGGTAGGAGGACACTGGAGGAAGGTCAATGAGAAAAAAAAGGAAACATATATACTACTATTTGTAATAATTTAAACAATAAAAAAATGGGCAATGGACCTAAATAGACACTTTTCAGTAGAAGATATAAGAAAGGCCAAGAATCATATGAAAACATGCTCAAAATCACTAATTATCTGAGAGATGCAAATCAAAACAATAATGAGATATCATCTCACACCTGTCAGAATGGCTATTATTAACACATCAACAAACTACATGTACTTGCGAGAATGTGGAGGAAAAGGAACCCTCATGCACTGCTGGTGGGTATGCAGCCACTGTCGAGAACAGTATGGAGTTTCCTCAAAAAACTAAAAATAGAATCCCCATTTGACCCAGTGATTCCACTTCTAGGAATATGTCCCAAGAAACTAGAAATGCCAATCAGAAAGGGTATATGCACCATTCACCATAGCTAAGATTTAGAAATAGCCTAAATGCCCATCAGCAGATGAATGGATTAGAAAACTACAGCACATCTACACAATGAAATACTATGTTGTGGTAAAAAAGAAGGGATTCTTACTTTTTGCAGTAGCATGGATGGAATTGGAGAGTATTATGCTAAGTAAAATAAGCCAGTTAGAGAAAGATAAACATCACATGATCTCACTCATTTATGGAATATAGTGAACAACATAAACTGATGAATAAAAACATAGAAAAGCATAGGTCTGACTGTCAAACCTCAGAGGGAAGGTAAAGGAGGGTGGGGATAAGAGGAAGAGATCAACCAAAAAACTTGTATGCATGCATACAAGGCTAACCAATGGACACAGACAGCAGAGGGGTGAGACTGTGGAGGGTTGGGAGGGGGGGGCAATGGGGCAATAAGGACACATATGTAATACCTTAATCAATAAAGGGGAAAAACATTAAAAAAAAATCAGTGCAGATTGAGGCCGAGTGACACTCAGGCTGCTGGAGACCAAGAAGTTCCTCTTAAAAGTCTGGTACCATAAACAGAATTTAAAAGCTCCCACTTCCTCTCAGCTCCACTGCCAGGGAGTCTTGGGGGACCCTTACATATGGGGAGAAACTGGACTGTCTGCCATCAGAGCAAGAACACAGGGGTGGCTTTATTTCAGATGGAAGTGTTCAATGCAGTCATTGTTCCCATGCAGGGACCACCCCAGTGCAGGGCTGACTGGCAGCTATTTCTGTTTGCTCCACCCTCATGATTCCCTGAGACCCCTGCCCTATCCAATTTACAACCTCACACAAGCTCTGCACAGACGCTTTTGCATAGGAATGGCCTGTCCTTTCTCAGGCTAACACTCTGATAAATAAGTTATAACTGAGTCAGGGAGCCCCAAACCTGTCAATAAAAGGCCCAAAACCCAGCACCAGCACCCTCTTGCCTTGCTTCATAGTTGGGCCTTGAATGGGCACTTCCAAATATGATACAAAGAAGAGAAATCTGCAGATCTCTCTGTAGTTCCTCTTGAGTGGCCCCAGGCAGTGGCTGACTTTGTAGCTCCCTGGAGACTCAAGAGCCCAGTGTACCAGTAGTCAGTGTGAGACCATTCCAGATTACAACTCTTCATATCCATAAGCAATGCACTCAAAGGTCAGACTCAAAGAGCACCAAAGCCCCAATAAAGCAAGTCCTACTTCATTAGGGTGTCTCCTGCCCAGCAGCCCTCCCACTGTGGTCGTAGCTGGCCCACAAAGCGACTGGAAGTTAATCCCTCCCAGTGACACCAACAGCAATCAAGGCTCAATTACAATAAAACTGTGCACACAGCCTCCAAAAGGGTACATCTAGAGTGTCCACCTCAGGTGATTGGGGAGGCTGAGCCACTGGGTTCTATAAGACACCTAGTACACAAAGCCACTCTATCAAGTCAAGGAGACTTAGCAATTCTACCCAATACATAGAAACAAACATAGGGAAGCAGACAAAATGCAGAGACAAAGAAACATGTCACAAATGAAAGAAATGGAAGAAAGCAAACTACTGGATATAGAGTTCAAAACTACAGTTATAAGTTTATTCAAGAATCGTCTAGAAAATTTTAAGGAACTTAGTGAGACTTTCAAGGATCTTAGTGAGAATGGAAAAGGATCAATTGGAAATTACGCATACACTGACTGAAATAAAGAATAATATACAGAGATTTTACAGTAAATTAGAGAATCCTGAGAATCAAATCAATGATTTGAAAAAATAACCAACCAGAAGAGAAAAAAAATATTCAAAAATGTGAAGATAGTGTAAGGAGCCTCTGGAGAGCTTCAAACATACCAACATTGGAATTATGGGGGTGCCAGAAGAAAAGAAAGAGCATGATACTAAAAACCTATTTGAGGAGATAATGACAGAAAACTTCCCCTATCTGTTGAAAAAATAGACTTATAAATCCAGGATGTATAGAGAACCCCAAACAGGAGGAATCCAAGAGGGCCACACTAAGACACATCATAATTAGGATGCCAAGGGCAAAAGACAAAGAGAGAATCTTAAAATCAGCAAGAGAAAAACTTAGTTACCTACAAGGGAGTGCCTATGTGACTGTCAGCTGATTTCTCAACAGAAGCTATGAAGGCCAGAAGGGAGTGGTCAGAAATATTCAAAGTGATTAATGGCAAGAACCTACAACCAAGTATACTCTACACAACAAAGCTATCATTTAGAATTAAAGGTAAGAAAGAGAACTTCACAGACAAGAAAAAGCTAAAGGAGTTCATCACCACCAAACCAGTATTATATGAAGTGCTAAAGAGTATTCTTTAAGAAGAAGAAGACAAAGAAAAAGGTAAAGATAAAAAAAAATTAACAACAAAGGGACAACAAATACATATCTTTCAACAAGCGAATCTAAAAATCCAATGAATAAAAAATCTGATGAACAGAATAAACTGGTGAATGGAATAGAACCAGGGGCTTAGAAATGGAACAAGTTGATGACTCATAGAGGAAAAGGGGTGAAGTGGTATGGGAAGAGATTAGACAAAGGTCTTATATGCATGTATGCAGTACCTATGGATACAGACAATAAGGTGGTGAGGGCCTGGGGTGGGGTGGGAACTGGGTGGAGGGGAGCTATAGGAGGAATAAAAAGGAACATCTGTAATAATCTCAGCAATGAAGATTAATTTTAAAAAATAATCAATAAGACAGCACATAGGAAAATTTAAAAAAGGGAAAAAAATTGTAAGTGATAAAATTAAAACTCCTGAATTTGAAGACACCATCTTTGGAATTTGTTGGAGTTAGAAGCAGGAGACAGACCAAGAACCCTCAAGAATTTGGTCTCTGTCTTTTCACTACCCCAAGGTTATTCCCTCCCCTCTTTTACTCTCTCACTCTGCTTGCTCATGTTTACCTTCATTTTCAGGTGAAAGCCAGACACTTGTGACTTGGCCTGCACTTTCTTAGAAGCAAGTTTCACACCTTTCCTCTGCACTGCCAGGTGCCCAAACGTGGTATAGTGTCAAGCAGATAGTAGTGCAGACAAAATATTTGTTATGTAATTACATACTAGCTAAAAGTATTGGGGTAAGTCCATGTTAAGGGTAAAACTCATTGTTTTACCTCTGTACCCCACTCTTTTTTATTCCTACGCATACATTATCCCATATATTTTATATATTTTTATTTTGTTTACTTTCCATGAACATGAAAGTCTCCAGATCAGGTTAATGTCTTCTTTTGCATCCTCCCACAAATAGCCACTTCAATTACTCCCACAGTGGTTAGTGATTCACTAGTGTGATTGCCTGACTCAGACCTAACAGGATCAGTATAACCCACTCTGGGAAGTAGGAACCATGTCTTACTCATGCTGGCATATAGTCCAGGGCCTGACACATCAAAGACTCTCCATAAATATTGACTGAGGAAGACAGAGAGGCAGTATAAATGAATGATATTCAAAAGAAAAATATTCAAATGTTTCCATGAAATTAGACATGCAGCAAAATAAATGAATGTGCTTTTCTACTCATTTTATCATGCACTCATTCAACAAATATTTATTGAATGCCTAGTTTGTGCTAACTTGGCAACAGTGACTTGCAGATGAATTCCATAGGAGTGGTAAAATAGGTCTGCATGGAACATCCACACTAGTGGGAACAATAACTGGTGCACAAATAATTGCATGTGTGTTGGTGTTGCCAACAGTCAAGGAGAGGGTATACTTCTTCTAGTAGAAGTGCAGAGGAAGTGTGATGGTGACAGTAGATAAAGAGAGATGAGGAAAGGAAAGAGCAGAGTAAAGAATATTCAACAAAGCCCATCTGCCCCTGTAGCAAGGAACTTCTTGTAAGGACAAATGTATTTAAGACATTGGTCACTCTTTAAACAAATGGTTTAGAATAATGGCAAATGCTCTATAGCAAGACATCTTTTATGGACTGTAATATTTATATGCATCCAGGCAACATAGCCCAATATTTCCATTTGATGAGTATCTGACAAATTCAAATGCCTAAGCTCAAGTGTAGGCTGACCTCCTTGACCTTGGCACCACTTTAATGCTGAAACTTAAGCTGTTTCAGTATGGTTTAACAAGTAATAGGAAATGGTAAGCTCCTGTTCCCCTTAGTTTTCACAGAGATGTCTGTTGACTTGCACTTGGCATTCAATGTACTATTTTGTACCAAGTGTCCAAGCATAGTAGGGAATAATAGCAGGGATAGAAGCTGAGAAAGAAAGGCATTTGAGAAATTCTTAAAATTGAAGCACAGGTAGTTAAACATTAAATAAAGCTACTCAAAAAGAACACCCAAAATAAGTTATAATACTTACTTTAAATAATTCAAGCTCAAACACAATTATTTTGAACATTAAGATGGGTAATGTTCTGCAGTGTTTGGCTGCACACATCTTGGATCTGGCACTTATATGTCCATTCCACGTCTACTTTCTTTTACCTCCTATGATCAGAAGTGCAACCATGGACCCTGATCTCCACATCAGAGAAGAGGAAACTTTGCTGTTGTATAAATAGGGAATATTGCAGAGGCCTTAAGCTTACACATGTGAATATGCAAATGATGGTCTCTCTGTGTTAGTCTGTAAAAAAAGTTATGCAAGGAAGCAAGAAAATAAATCTTCAAACAGAATAGTCCTTATCACTAGCCCTGTCCTTTTACCTAGTCTCCAGTACTTCCTTGCTGTCCTGAAAAGCTCTATAGATAAATTCAGAGGCTGACAGCCTAGGACTTCAAACAGAGTCCCACACTCACCTAGAATAAGTTGCTTAATTTCTTCATACTCAATACTAAAACATGTTGACTTGGGGAGTAAGTAAATTATTTGGCACCAATAGATGCCCAATAAAGGTTAATTTTTTTTGTCATTCCCTAATAGAAATACAAGGTAAGGATCAATACAATACCATGTGTTTTGGTTATTTTTTTTTCTAAAACAAGGAGGATTAAAAAGCAGCATAAGTGCTGACAAGGAGAAGACACATCTAAGATACAGTACAGAGTAATCCAAGGTAAATACAGGGCCTTGAGTAGCAATAAAGGAAGTAAAAAAGACACCATTTGTTTGGGGATAATGTTTTGGACCACTTGCTTTTAATGCTAGTGCCTCAGGTTCAGGTGTGCCTCACAAGAATCTGGCTACTCTAAACAGCTGCTATAGCCATGTAGCTATCTTTACCCTGACTTCTCAGGTGAGTCCTCCCATTGAGATAAGAGGCTCTGGAGTCGTCCTCTAGAACATGTTAATAACCTTCTCTGGTCTCAGTCGTAAGTCAGGCAGGCCAGTGTCATTCTGATTTTGCTTGTGATTTGTTTTATGAAATGCAAGATTGAAAGAAAGACAGAAGGTGCATAAGTATTTTTCTGTTTAAATGGATGCAATTGTAAAATTCAACCTCTAACATACCCTCAAGACTTGGAAACAACTGAAATACCCTTTGATGAATAAATGAATAAAGAAGTGGTCCACTTACCAAAGAGCAATAAATGAAACAAGAAAAGCATACCATTTGTGACAACAGGGATGGATGTTGAAGGCATTGTGCTAAATAAAATAAATCAGACACAGAAATGCAAATACTATATGGTCTCAGATGTGTGTGAGAGGCATAGAGGAGTGACATGTATAAGTTCATACAGTCAGAAAAAGTGGAGCCAGAGTCCAAGCCAGAACCAAGACTCTATCTGACTCCGAAGCATGCCTCATGCTGTTCACCTTTGGTCAGATTCAATCTCAAATTTGAAGCAGGATATCTAGTTGAAAAAGGGCAATGGATGCTACAGAACCTTTACTTCCTCTGTAGCAGTGACTCTTGTGCTTGTTGGTTCTCAGGCTTCTACAAAAATTTTATGAAAACTCTAGGAACTCTCATCTCATACAGGGTGAGGGGGGAGTAGGTTTGCAGTTGTATGTATGGAAAATAACACAATAATTAGTAAATAATAATATAAGAATAAACTCTGTTTTTGTCTACTCACACTGTAAACTTACTTTTGCCCTATTTGTATGCTCACAATTTTTTTTGTATGTGCATTTTTTAGGGATTTCCAGACTCCTCAAAACTAAGGCTTAAAACCTGTGATCTGAAAGTTATAGGATCTGACAGGGATGAAGTAGGTAGAAGTGGTTCCTTGGCCGAACCCATCAGGTTCACACAAATTCTCTGCTATAATAAATTCTTTACAAGCATAGAAATCATCCCTAACAAGGGCTAGTTATGGTAGACAGAGAACTCAAATTATAGAGATATTTCACAGAATACATATTACAACCTGGTTCTTTCTGGGCCTTTGAATGGAATGAATGTCAGTAGCAGTGTCTAAAGGAATAGAAAATAATGTTGCTAGAATAAATGCCAGCTCTATAGTTGGGCTGCACCCCTTGATCATACCTTGAGGCTCAAGGAATAATCTGAGACCATTCTAAACTGAGAAGCCATTTCCCACAGTCCACGGCCCAGCAGGATATTGCCCTCTAAGCCTGTCATCATGACATTGCCATCTGCAGCAATTGAGCTCATTTTCTTAAGACCAAATGCATCACATCTGAGGGTCCATCCTATCTAGTAAAGAGGGAATATACTAATTGACCCTCACACCATCACAAAATGGTAGTGCCCACAACCAATAAGGAGGGAATATGCTAATTTACTGTCATGCCCTTGAATATGGTGGTGCTCACAGCCACAAGATGACAGTGCCAGTCCCTCAGCCCTGCCAGGAATCCCCTAGTCCCCTCAGTCCCCCAGCTTCCCAGGGCCTGCCCAAGGCACAGGCAAGCCTTGGATGGCAGCTGCCCAGGCATCCAGGGCCACCTGAGACTCAGGTAACCAGGGCAGCAGGCAGTGGCAACAACAGAGGTGTGATGAGGCTTCACCTTCCCCTGATTGCTAGGCCGCCTCCCATTCCTGAGGGCTTCTGGACTGGTAGACCCTACCCTTCTCACTATGTTTTCATAATGTTATCTAGAATTGTTATTAATACATACAACATTCAATATAAGTTAAAAAAGTTTTCTGCATATCTGTTTATTATGTTACTAGTAATTCAGTGCATGAAATTCATACATATTAAAAGGGAAGTGATTGGAGGAAATAATTTAATATTGCTATTTGCTCTTTCTCTATTATAGAAGTGTCAGAGATGAAAGGAAATTAGTAAAATGTATATGAAAACCTTCCTCCTGTCAGAGTCTGGGGCTCACCACAAGACCGAGAGTCAAGTTCCTGCCCACCCACATGCACCTCAAAATTGTGTGAGACCCAGACCTGGTTGACCCCCCCCAGCATTAGGCTAGATCCAGACCTGGCCAGTCCCACTCTTGTCAAGATCTGCTGGGCAGGGGCCATAGCCTCAGGTCTCCTGGCCTAGTGCCAGGATGGGGAGCATGGCCTGAGGTCCCCCAGCCCAGATCAGGGTGGTAGGTGAGCCTTGAGGTCCATTGTAAAGGCCCACCAGGTGGGGGACATGGCCTGAGGTCCCCTGTCAAGCTCTGCCAGGTCGGGGGATGCAACATCAGATTCCCTGGCCCAGCACCAGGAGGGGGCACAGCCTCAGGTTCCCCATCAAGCTCCACCATCAGGGGGAGCACGGCTAGAGGTCCCCTGGCCTGACGCTGGGGCAGGGAAAGCAGCCTGAGGTCTTCTAGTCCAGCACTAGGATGGGAAGTGCTCCTTGAGGTCTCCTGTCAAGCCCCACTGGGTGGGAGACATGGCCTGAGGTCCCCTGTCAAGCCTCATCTGGTGGGGGGTGTGGCCTAGGGTTTCCTGGCCTGGCACTGGGGTGGGGAAGCAGTCCCCTAACCCAGCACAGGGATGGGAAGAGCACCCATGGGGGCAGGGGAGGGAATAGCCTCAGGTCCCTGCTAATTGTTCATTAAGGCTTCTTATGGGAACTTGGCCTCAGCTGTGGGTGCAGCCATCTTGTGATGGTCAATTAGCATATCCCCTCTTTATTAGATAGGATAGGTTCCTCAGGGACAGACAATGACAAAGCATGAGACATGTTCACAGTCTTCCAGTATCTTTTCAATATCTCAGTGGTTTGCATATTCTGTGTTAAAGCCAAGCAGAACACAATCAGCCACATTTTTAAATCTAATTTTAAAATTAAATATTACTTATTACTACTGATGTAAGCAACCAAGTTTGAATTCTCTTGTCTTTATAGTTTTACTACTACATACTATATACATATGTGTTAACTGTTTTGTTAAGCATGTCATAGGTATTTATAGATCTTACAGTGTTTTGAATTCTGGTTAGATGTCTCTAGGTAAAATGCAAAAATCAATTAAAAAGCTTTTTGAAGCCCAAGCTGATTGGGCTCAGTGGATAGAGCATTGGCCTGTGGATTGAAGGGTCCTAGGTCCAATTCCAGTAGAGAGTACATACCTGGTTTGCAGGCTCAATCCCCAGTAGGGGGCATACAGGAGGCAGCTGATCAATGAATCTCTTATCATTGATGTTTCTATCTCTCTCCCTTCTTCTCTGGAATCAATAAAAATATATTTAAATATATATATTTATACTAGAGGCCCAGTGCACAAAATTCGTACGTGGGGGTCCTTCAGCCCAACCTGCACCCTCTACAATCCAGGAGCTCTCAAGGGATGTCCTACTGTTGGCTTAGGCCCACTCCCATGGTTCTCTGCTCTTTGCGGGGCCTTCATAGAGATGAAACCCTGATGCCCTGCTGTTCGTTCTCACCATACACCATGCAAAGGAAGCCCCAATGCCCTGCAGTGTGCTCTGTCTGCCAGGCCTGGGGACTTCACTGACACCGACACACTAAGGAAGCCCCTATGCCCTGTTGTGTAGGCTCTGTCTGCTGGGCCTGAGGGTGCTCTCACCACCATTGTACTAAGAAAGCTCCCATGCCCTGCTTTCTGGGCTCTGTCTGCTGAGCTTGAGAGTGTTCCCACCGCCTCTGCACTAAGGAAGCCACCAAGCACTGCTGTTGGGGCTCTGTCTGCCATGTCTGGGGGCGGATCCAGTCTAGCCACTTGGTCTTTGCAAACCCCAGTGTGGCTGACAGGCCCAGACACTGCAGCAGCAGTGGAGCAAGGAGGCTAGATATGCCCCCTCCAGCAGCGGATCCAGCCTCGCTGCTCTGGTGGACAGACCCAGACACTCCAGCAACTGGGCTGAGGAGACTGGGTGCTGCCATCTTGTGGCTATGGGGGCTGCCAGTTTTGTCAGAGTGATGGTTAATTTGCATATTACTCTTTTATTAGATAATTCAAAAACTTTTTGAATTTTCAAGCAAATAAATGCTCGTACATTTGGAAGTTCCTCTCAAATGCAACCTTTATGTCATATGAAGGGATTTTGTGCATCTACTGGACACTCATGCTGCCTCATATCAGTTCCCAGCAATGGAACAGCATCCTCTGTGTGCACTTAGTTTTCAGGTACAAAGTATGTGGCTAGGAATACCATCTTCCACACACTGTTTTGCTTCCCTGTGAAGTTTCCTAAAACAAATCACTAATCAACTTATTGTAAATGATAACTCTTTCCAAAATATGCCTTGGGTGTAGAGTATAATGTTTCAGGAAATAAAAATGTCCTGGGCTTCCAATAAAAATCATCTTTGTCCTCACTGTTCTGTATGAATATGCATGTGTGTACTTTCAATTATATTTACTTAAACATACAAGAATTTTGTAAGATAGGGCAACCCATTCATGAAATTTATAAAACAATGAACCAAGAGTTTGTGTATGTTCTTACTTAAGAAATGAGGCACTACTGGGGACCTTAGGTGTTCAAAATTGCATTAATTATATTCTTCAGCTCATGAAACTTCTAAGTGCCTTCATATCCACTGCCCTTTTATGGTGAACCAGCAACAAGAGAGGCACATGCTTAGGGAGACCAACCGTCCTGCCTCTCCTGGACAAAGGAAGATCTTGGGACATGGCATCTCCATAGGAAAATCCCAGAAAATGAGGGACACATTGGCTACTCTGTGGGTGTTATAATTCTCATTGATAGTAAGGGAAACTGAAGTACAGGGGAGCATAGCATTTTGCCAGGTTTATCCAGCAAACCAGAAGCAGATGCAGGACTCAGCTTTCTCTTCCAACAAGAGCACATGTGTCAGCAGGCGGAACCCTGTCAGATCCTCTCTACCTCGCTTCTACCAGGAACAGTAAGACACCCAGTGCCATCTTTGCCTTTTGTGCGCTCATTCCAAGTGCCAGGCTGAAAGACCATAGGTCCTTGTGAAGGAAGCCTTGGCCAGTTTCTCACATTATTTAGGAGTGACTGTGTTGCTGCTCTGTGTCCTCGGGTAGAATGACGGAGGGGCTGAGAACTAATAATAATCACAGCTCCTAATTGCAGAGGAAACACAGCTCTATTTACTCCACAAAGTACCCCTTTCTTTTTTTTTTATTTAAATCTTTATTATTCATAATATTACATTTGTTTCTCTTTTTTCCCCTTCATAGCTCCCCTCTACCCAGCTCCCACTCCTCCCTCTACCCTTACCTCCCTCCCATTGATCTTATCCATAGGTGTTTGATTTTTGTCCAGTCTCTCCCTGTACACCCCTCACCCCTTTCTCCCTGAGAAGTATCAGTCCACTCCCTTTCTGTGCTCCTGATTCTATTATATTCATCAGTTTATTCTGTGGAGCAAATCTTTAATTCACTTTTTAGATTCACTTGCTGATAGTTATATATTTGTTGTTCACAACTTTTTGCCTTTTACCTTTTTCTTCTTCCTCTTCTAAAAGAGTACCTTTAGTATTTCATATAATACTGGTTTGGAATTGATGAACTCCTTAAGCTTTTTCTTATCTGTGAAACTCTTTATCTGCCCTTCAATTCTGAATGATAGCTTTGCTAGATAGAGTATTCTTGATTGTAGGTTCTTGCTATTCATCACATTGAATATTTCTTGCCACTCCCATCTGGCCTGCATCATTTCTGTTGAGAAATCAGCTGACAATCATATGGGTGCTCCATTGTAAGTAATTAACTGTTTTTCTCTTGCTGCTTTTAATATTCTCTCTTTGTCTTTTGCTCTTGGTATTTTAATTATGATGTGTCTTAATTATGGTGTAGTCCTCTTTGGATTCCTATTATATGGGGTTCTGTGTGCTTCCTGGACTTTTAAGTCTATTTCTTTTACCAGATGTGGGAAGTTTTCAGTCATTATTTCTTTAAGTAGGTTTTCAGTATCTTGCTCTCTTTCTTCCTCTGGCACTCCCACAATTCTGATGTTGGTACGCTTGAAGCTGTCCCAGAGGCTCCTTACATTATCTTCACATTTTTGGATTCCTTTTTCTTCTTGCTTTTCCAGTTGAGTGTTTTCTGATTCTTTTTTGACTTGATTCTTGCCTTCCTCTAGTCTGCTGATAGGTCTCTGTATAATATTTTTTATTTCAGTCAGTGTATGTTTAATTTCTAGTTGGTTCTTTTCCATCTCTAGTTGGTCGTTTTTCATCTCCTCTTGGGTCTCGCTAAGTCTACCCATCTTTTCCATGATATTCTTGAAAAACCTTATAACCGTGGTTTTGAACTTTAATCCAGTCATTTGTTTTCCTCCATTTCTTTTGTTTGTAATCTCTTCCTTTGTCTCGGCATTTTCACTATGCCGGGAGAACTTCTGTGTTGGATTCAGCCTTATGATACAAGACTTGCAAAACTGCAGAAGCCTCTCTGTTGAGCTTGGGATGGGTGGAATCTCAGGGCTTAATGGACTGCCTGGACTTCCAGTCGGTCGCGCCCTCCACGGCCCCTGGGTCTCATGTGACTGGGTAATCACTGGAGCAGTCCCTGTGCATGTGCCCACTCTCACAGTGCCTCTAGACTGCTGCCTTTCCAGTCCCTCTGTGCCGGGACCATATGAATCTGGGTCCCCAGGGTTTCATCCGAAACTGGGGTTTAGTGGAGTTAGAAGTAGCGCAGTTGGGAGGGTCTGTCTCCTGCCCACTTGTGAAAGCCAGTGGCACAATCAGCAGTCAGTCTTCTGTGCACCACCAGACTTCTGATCTTTTGCAACTCCCCTAAATTTCCATGTACTTCTCCCTTTTCACAGTCCAAACTACCCCCATATGAGTTGCGGCTGGACCTGGGGTTTAGTGTCATAGGATAAGGGGTTCAATGCTGTTGGGAGTCTCCATCTCCCTCCCACCAGAGAAAGCCAGCCAGGTACTCCGGCACCCACTCTCTCTGTGTGAGTCTCCGCACCCCAGCTTTTTGCAGCTCCTCTGGGTCCCTGTGAGCCCTCTCTTTCTTTCTAGTTGTAGAATTTCCACTCAGCCAACTTTCCTGTGGTTCTGGATGATGTCCGTTCTGTCTTTTAGTTGTAGTTTCGAAATTGTTGTATGAGGCAGCAGTGTAGGTGTTTACCTATGCCACCATCATGGATTCTCCAAGTACCTCTTTGACCACTACTGTTTCTGGTTCTGATGGGCCATATTTGTAATTTTATGAAACAAGTCAACCTAAAAGAACTTTGGGGAACATGGCCAGTTGTCCACTTTTGAACCACAATATGGTGATAGCTAACATTTAGTGAGGACTTAATGTGGTTAGGCATTGAGTGTAGAGTTTTACATGGATTCAGTCATTTCAGCCCCATAAAAGTTTTATGGCAACTAATGGTCCCATTTTACAGATCAGAAAGATGAAGCTGAAAAGGATTAGGTGACACATCCTTTACATGTCACACAGCTGAGAAAGCTTGGAGCTTTAATTTAAACCCAGGCAGTCAGGCCCTGGAACCAGTGCTTTCCCATCCACTATAATAATTTCAATAAAAGTAGCTGAGCCCTGGCCAGTGTGACTCAGTTGATTGTAGCATCGCCCTGTGCACCAAAAGATTGGGGGTTTGATTCCCAGTAAGGGTACATATGGAAGGCAACTAATCATTGTTGTCTCGCACATATCACATTGATGTTTCTTTCTCTCCCCCACTTCTCTCTCTCTCTTCCTATTTTTTAAAACCAAGAAGCATATCCTCTGGTAAAGATTAAAAATAGTAGCTGAACACCACAGTTCAGTCGCTCATGTAGCTCTTGGTTAAGGTAAACCTAAGACTAGGAGGCCATATATTCCTGAAATGCACAGTGGGCATATTAATCCTACCTGTCAGGTCAAAAGGCCACAGGGTTCCTGACCTTAGGTATTAAAGGATCTGAAGGAAGACATTTCAATCTTTTAATTGACTCCAGAGTGAGATAAAATGCCCTGCCACACTCATTTCTTTAAGGCCTCTACTTCCTTTCTGAAGTATACAAGCAATATGTCCGGACTTCTCTGAGAAATGACGGGTAAACTAATGTGAACACATAATGCAAATGGCCAAGCGCTTTGCACAGTTATTGTATATATTAAGGAGCTCCCAAAGCAGCAATAGTTTTGAATGCTCTTGCAAAGCAAAGAAGACCCACTGCTTGAATGCTCTGCAGAGACAAAATTTCAGCTTTTTAGATTATTCAAGGGGGGAAACACACATCCTAAATTTACCTCATAGATGAGTTTTATAAAAGCACAGACATGTCACCAAATTTTTCCATATTTATTTTACTTTAAAAAATATTTTTATTGATTTCAGAGAAGAAGGGAGCAGGAGATAGAAACATCAAGGATGAAAGAGAATCATTGATTGGCTGCCTCCTGCACACCCCCTCCTGGGGATTGAGGCCCTAACCCCATCATGTGCCCTTGAGTGGAATCAAACATGGGACCTTTCAGGTTGCAGATCAACACTATCCACTGAGCCAAGCCAGCTAGGGCAAATTTTTCCATATTTAATCATAAAAATAGTTCTGGCATTGCAAAGATGGGACAAGGCAGTTCTTTCATAGAAACCTTGTAAACCCACGGCTTTGTTGACATTCACACAATAATCAGAATACAAATTATCCTCAAATAAGGAGCATAAGTGAGGAAGTCAAACTTACTGGCTCCTTCTCAATTTTTTCTAGAGATATGTCTATTGGCAACAACAACTACAAACAGCAAAATATTAACAACAACAACAAACACCTTTTTCTAAACTAAACAAAAAGAGAAAGGAGAAAGAAGAAAAGAAAGTACTAAGGAAGGATGCAGTGCTACTGGAATGCTATGGAGCATTAGGAATGACTCAGTACCAGCCCAGGAGCATCAACAATTAAGGAGTTCTTTGAAAGAATTCGAATAAAATCATTGTCCTCTGTAACCTCAGAACAAGAATCATCACTAAAGAGAATGTTCAGCTATGCACTAGGGGGCTGTGGTTGGTGGGAGTTGCTTGGGGTTGAGTCACTGACTCCTCAGATGAAGTGGCCTAAAACTGGGAAGCATGTGGGGTCTCTGCCCTCCTCCTCCTTCTTCTCCCGCTCCTGGGGGATTTCAGTCTTCTGTAATTAGCCAAAAGGAGCAAGGAGTGGGCCACTGAGCAATAAGAATTTGTCAAACAAGTAAAGTCAAATTTCCCTGTAGCACAAAGAATAAATTCATGCACTGTGTCGACAAGTCCTGAGAAGCCTGTCTCAAGGTGGGAGAACACCGAAGATATCAGAGATAGAGGCTAAGCAGATGTTTAAAATCACAATTCATCTCAGTAACTAATTTAATTAATTTATATTCTTATCAACCCATTAGTCATTAAGTCCTATGCTAAAACTAACATCAGTTTATCCTGTTCCAAACTAGTGTTTGTGACATGGATGAATTTTTTTTTTTTTTTTTTTTACCCACTAGAAAGTGAAGAAATTACATTTTCACATCATAAGAGAAAAATATGTGAAAGGGTGAAGAACTTGAAATTTGACATTTCCTTCTTAACTTTTTTTCAAAATGCTATATTGATTTCTTTTTTGTTCTGGAATAAATTTGGGTATAAATATTATACTTGATGTTCTACCAAATGAATTTATTGAATTTATTCCTGAACTGAATAGTATATTTATTGGTTGTTCTGATGGCCACATTGTTCTCTGTCCTTCATAAATGAAGCTGCTCAGTGTTAAATGACTGGCTACCAGGAATGAAGGGGGTGACAGCCTTAGAATTAAATCAAGATCCTACCAGTTAATTTTCCCCTTAAATGGTTATTGTCCTAGTTGATTTTTTTTTAAATATATTTTTTTATTGATTTCAGAGAGGAAGAGAGAGGGAGAGAGAGAAACATCAGTGATGAGAGATTCATTGATGGGCTCCCTCCTGTATACTACACACTGGTGATCGAGCCCGCAACCCAGGCATATGCCCTCAATGAGAATTGAACCCAAGACCCTTCAATCTGCAAGGTGATGCTCTATCCTTTGAGCTGAACCATCAAGGCTATTCATTTTGTTTTTGTTGTTCTAAACTTTAATAACCTGGATGAATTTTCTTTTCTTTAATTTTAACATTCTTATAGGAAAGAGAATGTTCTCTTTTTAATCTACCAGAACAATATGAGATAGAGTTGTGAAACACAACCAGGTTACAATATTTCTGTAATCAGAAGGGCTTTTTCTCTCAGGTAACAGAAGGTGAGATTGTTCCTTTTCTCTTCAGCCTTTGAAAATAGCAAAGCATGAACCGTCTCTACACCCATGTTTAAAAGCCTGGACTGAATTCCACGACAGCTAGCATAGTCAGCCTACACCTTGATTCCTACCAAGGCAGTAGCATGCCCTGGACTTGGAGCTGTTAAGAACAATTCACTTGTTCAGCAGAAAGGAGGCTGGAGTGGGGGTCAATGTAGCAATTTTGAGGCAGCCCCGCCTCTGAGGAGCTCATTGCCAGAGAACCTGTCCAGGATCATTTAATACTCACTCTGGGCTGACTTTATAAGTTCCATCAAAGTAAATAAAAGGTACAGTGAGATAGTTAAAGAAATCATGGACAAGCAGGGGTTTTATCATGAAGTGTCCTAACGTCCTCACACTGATCATGCACCATTTAATCAAGCTTAAAAGTGCCTTATTGGCCTTAGCTGGTTGGGCTCTATGGATAGAGCTTCAGTCTGTGGACTAAAAGGTCCCGGGCTTGATTCAAGTCAAGGGCATGTGCCCAGGTTGTGGGCTCAATCCCAAGTCTGCAGTAGTGCAGGAGGGAGCAAGTCAATTAGTCTCTCTCATCGATATTCCTATCTCTATATCCCTCTCCCTTCCTCTCTTAAATCAATCCTATATAATAAGAGAGGAATATGCTAATTAGCTAGGACACCCTCACAGTAACGTTCAGCAGAAACAGGTGGGCATGGCTGCGTGCCCCACAAGGCCACTGTATCAAATCAAATAAAATGCATTCACATGTCCAAAGATAACAGGGTTCAAGAAAGAAGCACTCCAGTTTCATTTCTCACACCCAGCTAGGAGGACTCCCTGGGGCGGCTCTCCCCTCTGAGCCTTGAGCAGAACCGGTACCCCACTCTGGCCAGCAAGCCCTGAAGGGAGGTGAAGCAAAGTGCTTTCCCTCCTGGACCCCGCTCTCCCTGGAAGTCTGGCGCAGAGGGCACTCTCCCTGAGAACCCAAAAATCCACCTCCTGGGGTGACTGTGCAACAGCCAGGCCTGGCGAGTCACAGGAGGGTGACCTACCTGGAGGCCACACAGTTGACATAGTTGAAGTCATTCTTGATGGAGGAGCAATGGTACCAGGGATAAAAGTCCAACATGTCAGCAATGGAACTCCAGCATGTATCTTGATTGTGAACACATCCCCAGTGGGGGGTGTGCAGGAGGCAGCTATCCCTCTGTAAAATATCAATAAAATATATTTTTTAAAAAATAAAAATAAACCCATTCACTTGCAGAGTTGCTAAAACAGAAAGTGAGGTCCCATCCCTTCCTATTCATTCAACAAATACTTCATACCCAGGAGAATCCAAGATGGCAGCATAGGTAAACACCTACACTGCTGCCTCACACAACAATTTCAAAACTACGACTAAAAGACAGAACGGCCATCATCCAGAACCACAGGAAAGCTGGCTGAGTGAAAATTCTACAACTAGAAGGAAAGAGAGGGGCTCACAGAAACACAGAGGAGCTGCAAAAAGCTGAGGTACAGAAATGGGTGCATGGAGAGAGCAAATGCCAGAGAACCTGGCTGGCTTTCTCTGGCAGGAGGGAAATGGAGACTCTCAATGGCATTGAACCCCCTTATCCCACTACACTAAACCCCAGGTACAGCCAAGTTTTGCTTCTCGCTGTAATATAAGGCATATCACAGAAAATAAGACCTTCCTGATATAAGGCCTCCCAGGAATATAAGGCCTCCCAGGAATATAAGGCTCCCAAAGCTACCCTAAGGCGACTGACTCCTGATTTAAAGACAACTCACACTGTCTGAACAGCTCCAGCTGTGCTGTGGCTAATCAGTGAGCTGGTTTGTGATGACAACTACTACTATACCATATACAGGTAATGCATTTCCCTTTTTTTTTTTTCAACAATAAATGTGTACCATATTCTTCTTCATGGGAAAATAAGATATCTCCTGAAAATAAGATGTAGCGCATCTTTGGGAGCAAAAATTAATATAAGACACTGTCTTATTTTCGGGGAAACAGGGTACACTCCTTCAGTAATCACACTGGGAATGGGTATTTGTTTTGGTTAATCCTCACCTGAGGATTTCTTTTTTTTTTTTTACAGAGTGGAAGGGAGGAGAAAGACAAAAACTAATGTGAACGACATCAATTGATTGCCTCTTGCTGAATCCGTGACTAGGGACCTGGTTTAAGCCTACAGCCCAGATATGTGACCTTGATCAGAATCCAATCTGTACCTTCTGTATCCACTGAACCAAACCAACACTTTTTTTTTCTTCTTTTTAAGTCCTTCTCTAAGGAAATGTTCTTTTCATTGATTCTAGGGAGAGAGGAAGGAAGAGAAAAACACTAATCAATTGCCCAAGCAATCTGACAGGGATGGAACCCACAACCTATGTATGTACCCTCAACTGAAATTGAATCCATGACCCTTTGGTGTGTGGGAGGATACTCTAACTACTGATCCACACTGACCAGGGCCTAGAGGTACATTTGAAATTCTTTATGTTGAGATCTGCCCTGGACAGGTAGCTCAATTGGTTGAAGTCTCAACCTGTACACCAAAGGATTTCCTGCTGAATCCTAGGTTAGGGCACATACTTAGGTTTAGGTTAGACCCCTCTGGGTCAGCAGATGCAGAAGCAGCCTACTGGTATTTCTCTGTCACATGGATGTTTCTCTCTAAAAATCAATTTTAAAAAAATTCTTAGGTCTTATTATATTAAAATTTTTCAGATCTAAAATTTTATTTGGTTCTTTTTTTAATTTTATTTTTCATTTATAATTGACATTCAATATCTTATTCTATATAATAAAATTCTAATATGCAAATCAACCAAATGGTGGAATGAAGGTCACTGTGCACTGACCACCAGGAGGCAGATGCTCAATGTAGGAGCTGCCCCCTGGTGATCAGTGCATTCCTACAGGGGTAGCACTGCTCACCCAGAAGCTGGATTCATGGCTGACTAGTGCAGTGGAAGTGGAGGCAACCTCTTTGGCAGCACTAATGAGCAGCAAGCTGAGCAGTAGGGGTCAGCAAGCAGGGAGGCGGTAAGGAGCTAGAGGTTCCAGATTGTGAGAAGGCACTGGCCAACCTGAGGGACCCACCCCTCTCAGCCAGTGCATGAAATTTGTGTGCTGGGCCTTTAGTATATATATATGTCCTGTCATGCCCTGTTAATATTTCATATCCAGGAAAAGACATAGAGATATCATGTAAAAAATGATAAGCTTAGGACACATATGTATTATCTTAATCAATAAAGAAATTTAAAAAAACAAAATTTTGATAAACTGAAATTAAATGTAATTGTTAGACAATTTGTATTATTATTAAAAGTCTCTTGAGTTTCAAAGTAAAAAAAAAGATATAAACTTGCAGAAAGGCAATGGGATGGAGTTCAGAGTTAGAGAAGACTAAAAGGTATTCATGAACAAATCATATTTTAAAGAAACAACCAAAACAAATAAACAAAAACCAACAATGTTCAAATATATTTCCAGCAGAGACATGTTAGAGGTGATGTGTGGACTGGTATGTGTCCTTTCCATTATTCTCTTTTATGTTTGAGGATGTGGTTCCATTTAGGGGTCTGCATTTTCCAACACTAGCAGGTTGAATTAATAAATGTATGTGACTGGGAACTGGAAACCTCAGTTCAGGTCTCCACTTTGCCACTTGCTGGCTTTATAACTAAAGGTAAAGTTTTAGGGGGAATTGGCTAGCAGAGAAAATAAGAGATTATATAGCAGTTTTTGCAGAAGTTAAGGCTTCCCACAAGTGTTAAAAGCTGTACAAATATGAAGCCATATCCATCATTTTTTGTGCACTTATAATATGCTCTGGGTGGTACTAGGTCCTGAGGACACACAAGTGAGTCCAATGAAGTGTGTAAGTTTTTATTCTATTGTTAGGCTACCTGAGGAGCATCCTCAGAAGAGGAACCCAGAATGACCTGATGTGTAGAAAAATTGGACTTAAGAGAGCTGTATAAACAAGTTGAGACTGCTTCATTAGAAACATAAAAAAACAAAAACAAAACAAAACAAAACTAGGTGGTAAGCATTGATAACTGTGGTTTTTTTTTTTTAATTTAAATTCTTTGTTTATCCCCCCCCACCCCATTGACTTCTCCCAGGCCATTGCCCACCTCCCCTCCCTGCACATGCCCTCACCACCCCTACTGTCTGTGTCCATGGGTGATGCTTACATGCATGCATACAAGTCCTTTGGTTGATCTCTTACTGATAGCTCTTTTTTAAAGTTTCTGATGTCATTTTAAGACACACTTAGGTCAGCCAATATGAAAACAAAATTAAGGTTTGGGGGATAGATTAGGGAAAAAAACACGTAAACTTTTTCTGTAAGAACACTAGAGCTGCTATGCTGAAGATATTTTGAAAGTGAATTGCTAATTTTCTCTCTCAGTGGATTTAAAGATATGACTAAAAGTGAGATGTCATTCGCGTCTTCCATCTCTAGACTGTTTCTCCTCTTGCCTTCGTGATTGGCACAGACCTGTCAGTTCCTCTCTGGTGCAGGAGTCCATTAGACTGGCATTGCCACCATTTGTCCACTAACCAGATACCATTTATGACATGTACACAGAAGGAACTTTTGACATTGAAATTGGGACTCAAGCATTTTTCTTTTGCTCTTGTGGGTTTATTTCTAGCCTACAAGGGCACGATGTTTTTAAAGACAAGAATCGGGGATTGGGGGGAAAGCAGATGCAGAGGCAAAGAAGCAGTGAACAGACTGTTGCTACAGTGGGAAGGCAGGGGAAGTTGCGCGGGAGGGGCATGTAGGAAATCAACAGAAGGACTTGTATGCATGTGTGTAGGTATAGCCAGTGGATATAAGGCAATTGGAGGGGGGGGGGAGACGGATGAGGGCATGTACTGGGGCGTGGGGAGGGCAATAGGGGGAAATTAATTAATTAATTAATTAAAAATAAAAAAATAAAAAAGTGAGACACTAGAATAATTTTTTTTTAAGTTCTACTAGAACTTTATGAATAGTAACTAGGTGGATTAGAAGTAATTTCCTTCTCTCCCCTTATTAACTATGTTTACTTCCAGATTTGGAAATTCATGGACATACATATGAAATACATCTTAGAGCATGACTCACTATGAAAAGCACATGTGTGTAAATTGCCTTGCCCAGGAAACATCCTCTGCCCGCCCTGCTTTTATTTCAGGACAAAACTTCAGTTGTTGCTGTTTTCCCCTCCCTATTCCAATGAAGTGAAATCACAAAATAGCTGTATTCAATGAAAATTATCTCCAACCACCACATAAGAATGTAAGATCTTTTAAATCAGGTTGCTCATTGTATTCCCAAGAAAGCTTTTCTTTCAGAAGGACATGATGCCATTAAGATAAGATATAAGAGTCAGAATGGCATTTATACACAAAAGTTATGTATCAAGTCCCTTCAGCCAATAAGTCTACATAGTGTGTCTGTTAATAGCAAACATTTATATATATATATATATGATTTTTTACAGAGAGGAAGGGAGAGAGATAGAAAGTCAGAAACATCAGAAACATCGATGAGAGAGAGACATCGATCAGCTGCCTCCTGCACACCCCACAGTGGAGATGTGCCCGCAAGCAAGGTACATGCCTCAAACCGGAATCGAACCTGGGACCTTTCAGTTCGCAGGCCGATGCTCTATCCACTGAGCCAAACTGGTCTCGGCAATAGCGAACATTTTAAAGATGAGAATTATTAAGAGAAAGAACAAAAGTTTATTGATCTCCCACCTATCACATCAAGTGTCTAGGTGCTCTTCTATAGTAATAGTTTACATTAATTAAGTTCTTCCTTAGGTCTGAGGTCCATTATTATGTGTTCCATGCATTATTTCAAACCATTTCTCAATATAAATGCTACTATGGAGCCCAATTCAAGGCTCAGAAAGATTAATTTGTTCCAGACTATGCAGCAAGAAAGAAGCAGAGATGAGACTCAAACCCTGGTTTCTGACACCAGGACTTAAAATACATCTTCATTTAGCCCTTTAATACAAAGGCAAGTCAAATACTTCCATTATGTGTATCAGAAAGTGGCAGTTCAGAGAAGATAGGTAGTGTGATAAAGAGCACAAAGACTACTGGAGTTTTTGACCCTGGATTTAAGTCAGGCAGGTAGACTCCAACATTCATATTCTTGTCCTGTAATGATTCAACCCAAAAGATGAGTAGATATCCTCACTCACATTCATTCCATATAAATTAGTCTTAAATTAATTCAAGTAAATAAATGTTTTCTCTGTGTAGAACATACATATGAGACTTTGAAGATAATATAAAATGTTGAAATACAAAGTTACTGCCTTCAATAACCTTTAAATTTTAGTTGGCAGGAAAAATAGAGATAAATGGACAGAGGTCTGTAAAGAAGTATTGATCACCATAAGTAAAATAGCATCCTATGAATTGAATAAAATCTTTAGAAGTACAGGATAAAGCAGTGATAAGAGGATGAAAAAGTTTAATCAAGGAAAGCTTTAGAGAGGAAGGGTAAAATAAAGTGTATAATGAGTGGAGTTGATTCTATTCTCTTGGATCTTCCTGGCTATTTCATAGGTGTGAAGAAATGGTACTTTGGAGGCTTATAGAAAAAAGCATAATTTTAGCACTTACTAGAAGGGTTTTATTACAGATATGATTCACGAGCACAGAGCAATGGAAAGATGGATGAAGAACAAAAGATTTTTCTGTGATTATAGCTAAAACTATTAACTGTTACTCTTTCTCTTTGTAAGTAGGTTTCTATACGCCCCCTAACAAATTATAATAGTTATAAATCGATACCAAATTCATTTTTTATAGAAGGGCAAAGGGCAGAGGAAAAGAAGAGGATGAGTCAATTTCAACATTTTCAAAGGATTTTCCATAAGATCTATCCCATCTAATAGAAAAGGAAAAAAATAAACAACACTCTTTTTCTGAATTAATCTTAAAAAAAGAGCTTTTCTGGATAAATGGACTAGAATGCTAACTGCTTATTTCAGTCTCCCTTCAAACCTTTGATTTAATAAAAAATGCGCTGTTTCAAAGATCCTTTGTGATGGTAAACCTATAGTCCTAATTTCAAGTTTGAATATAAGCTATGTTTAACTTTTCTTCCATCTAAGACATAGATTTTACTCTTCAGTAGGAATTACTTAATGAAATTTATCTAAGAACATAGTTTTCCAAACTATCTATGGAGGAACAAGAAGAACTCAATATGCTAATGAGTATTACTAAATAAAACAGTTCTGTAGTGAAATAAATTTGGGAAAGCTGAGTTCATTTTTTTGCAGCCATAGTTAAGTGCTTGTGCATTTTGTACGTTCAGTGGGGACATATTGGAACTCATTTAACCTTACAATATCTATCTATCTATCTATCTATCTATCTATCTATCTATATATATCTCATAGGCCTAATGTCATAAGAAAGGGTTCATGTTCTCCTTCCTTTCATAACTTTTAGAAAGCACCTTTCAGAAGAGTCAGGATCAGATCTATTGAATATTGGGTATAAGAGAGAAAGAAAGGACTACCAACTGGGCATGACTTTAACCCCATACTTGGGAGTGATGAGATTCCTTTCCGAGTTTTTTGAGTTTATCCTTGAACAAGAGTGAATAACAAATACTGGATACCTCAACCCATGCTTTTCAAAGTCAACCTTCATAGCAACATAGAAAAGCATGGGTGCCTAAACCGATTTGGCTCAGTGGATAGAGCGTCGCCCTGTGGACTGAAGGGTCCCAGGTTCAATTCCAGTCAAGGGTATGTGCCTTGGTTGCGGGCACATCCAGCAAACCGAGAGAGCAGACTTAGTGGAACTCTATGTTTCTGTTGGTATATAGACCTCTTTTCTGGGAAAGCTGCCCTCTCTCCAGCCTACCTCATGGTTCTAAGAGCAGCTTTCCCCAGCACCCAGGGGACTTCCCACAGGTTTTGTAAATTTCTCTACGCTCACAAAGGACACTGAGCCTGAGAGAGAAGCCAAGGCCAAAGCAGGGGGAGCTGTGTCATAGAAGTGCTTGAGTCCCTGATTCTGGTCATCCCTGGGGCCTGCAATATCTCTGTCCTCTCTGGGGTTTGTTTTTCTACTTCATCTAAGTCAAACTGTGTTCCTGTCACTTGCAAACACAAAAATGCTGATCTATTCTAAAACCTTTAAAAAATGCACTGCAATTTCCACAGAGGTAGGAACAAAGTATCTACTTAATACTTTATTCCTCAAATACTGCCATGGCAACTTGGCCATCCTCTCTCAATCATATTAATAAGCCTTCTTGTAATATGGGTACCCCAAAACCTGAGGTTCCTTTCTCCATTTTTCCAAGTAAGGCTGATATATACTTTTTGCATATGTTCTTCTTTCTTGGAATAAAGTGCTAATTACAGTTTGTGGTAATTTTTCTCTATGCAAATATAAATTCCATGAAGATACTGGTTCCAGATATATTTACTATCTCTGTAGAGCTGGGATGTGAGCTCTACAGGCATGGATCTTCATGTCTAGTAAACTGCTTGTCATACAGTCAGTGCTTGACAATTATGTATTGAATTAATGAGTAAATACATAATGGACAGTTTTTAGGACTCAAGTTCCATTGCACTCTTCCTTTCACAAAGCAGTTCTGAGTCTTTCCTCTGACCCTTAGTACTTCTGCATTTTTCTATTATAAGATTCATGTGATACTCTACATATTGTTTATGATGTATTTGTTTTCCAGATAAACTGGGAAATATTTTATGGCAGGAACTATGTTTATAACTCCAGGTTTTGTG
Source organism: Lasiurus borealis (assembly GCA_004026805.1). Lineage (NCBI taxonomy): Eukaryota > Metazoa > Chordata > Mammalia > Chiroptera > Vespertilionidae > Lasiurus > Lasiurus borealis. The sequence continues at coordinate 25,032 of PVJN01010232.1, forward strand.
TGTCTCAAAACAGTAAGAGCTTACTACTTATTCCTTGAATGATTAAAGAATGGATATAGATGTTTCTTTTGAAACAACGAGCACAAATGATTTATGATTTAACATCATATCTCAAATTCTGTCTAGACTTCAGAGTTTTTTGCAAACTGAAGAAGCCAAGAGTCATTGAGCTGGAAAGAGGGATATTAGTTTGTGGAGTTCTTGTTTCCTGATCCCAATGAATCACATGGATAATCAGCCCAAGAGCATCCTGTTTGAGGAAGTAACCAAAACCCCTATTTCTGGCTCCAGTGGCATTTTGGTGTTATGAGCAAATGCCACTGGCATGTCATTAAGTAAATGCCCTAAGAAAGCCTTAGCAAGTGCTTTAACCTTGGGAGTTAGACCACAAAGGAACTTTCTCAGATTAGAGTCTTGAGCCTGCCTGGACCAAGATCCCAGCCACCAACTGGTGACAACTTCCTCCAAGTTCTTTTCAAACATCTGTCACACTCTTTTCCAAATTACAGGTATGATCATGTAATTATGCAAAAAAAATAAAATTAATAAAATAAATATGCAGCCGAAACTGGTTTGGCTCAGTGGAAAGAGTGTCAGCCTGTGGACTGAAAGGTTCCAGGTTTGATTCTGGTCAAGGGCATGTATCCTGGTTGCGGGCACATCCCCAGTGTGGGATGTGCAGGAAGCGGCTGATTGATGTCTCTCTCTCATCGATGTTTCTGGCTCTCTATTCCTCTCCCTTCCTCTCTGTAAAAAATCAATAAAATATATTAAAAAGAAAAAAAACACTATTAAAAAACAAATAATAAATAAATAAATAAATATGCAATAGTTCCCTTCATCTATAGGATAAAGATCAGTCTTCTTAAGCTACAATTCTAGTCCTTCTAGAATGTAGTTCTGACCTAATTCACCAACCTTATCTTCCCCCACTCTCACATAAATATATGCTCCAAATAGAATTAATGGCTTTTTGATCACATACTAATTATGCATATTGATCTATGACTTTGTTGTCTCTCTTTCCTCCTCATATGTCCACTCTCTACATTTCACAAATCTACTACCTTGACAATATCTTCAGTGGTTGTCCAATCAGGAATAATACTTATCCTTAGAGCTTGCTCAGATTTTTATCTGTGTACCCATTCCATTTTTATTTCTAATCCTATATAATAAAAGCCTCATATGCAAATCAATTGAACAGTAGAACAACTGGTGAAATGACTGGTTGCTATGACATGCATTGACAACCATAGGGCAGATGGTCAATACAGGAGCTGCCCCCAGCTAACAGGCACCAAGCCAGGCAAGGCAAGGTACCAGAGGGAATTCCCTGATCATTTCACCAGTCATCCCACAGATCGGCCCTGATCACAGGCAGGCTTAGGGACCCTACCCAGGCACAACTTTTGTGCACCTGGCCTCTAGTATGTATTATAAACACAAAAGAACATGTTCATATTTCTATTGAATCGCTTCCTATAATATATCTCAATCTTAGTCAATATGATTGTCTTTCACCTCCTTACAATGTCAGCCAGAGTGGACATTTGATATAAAAGTTGGTTGCTTAGAAAAACTGAAGTAATTCAATTATTTAAATATTTATCTTTGTCTGTAAAACTTGAGAAAATAATTAGCATAAGAGTTTCTTACTCTTGGCTCTCATGTTTTATCCCTTACCTCCCTTTCCAAGCAAACATAATATTATAAAAATCTGAGGCATCCAGTCAAGACATCAGAAGGTACATTCTGCCAAAACTGGTTAGGCTCAGTGGATAGAGCGTCGACCTGGGGACTGAAAGGTCCCAGGTTCAATTCTGGTCACGAGCATGTACATTGGTTGTGGGCACATCCCCAGTAGGTGTGCAGGAGGCGGCTGATCGATATATCTCTCTCATCGATGTTTCTGGCTTCCTATCCCTTTCCCTTCCTCTCTGTGAAAAATCAATAAAATATATAAATAAATAAATAAAGAAAAGAAAAAGAGCTGTTGTAGATGAAAGCACTTCTCTTAAAGGGATAGCACACAACTCATTTGCTCACAAACCACTCACTCTAAGCTCCAGTGCAAGAGCACAGTTCAGCCCAGGCCAGGGCCTATGAAGAGAAATTAAATTGACTAATTTCAAGGTGAAGACTGAAGAATCAGGGGTTGGGCCAACTCCCTTCAGGGCCAGAGGCACTGGCAGGCTCCATAATTCCTTGGTTAAACTCTCCTCCAAACCAGTCTGACTCTCTCCTTCCTGGAACAAGTGAGCACCCAGTCTGAGTCTCTATTAACTGGATAATACCATTAATCCTGCCCCAGTGAAACCCTGAGACCTCACCCCATAAAAGTAGCACCTTGTTTGAGCATCTTCTAGGAGTTCCTCTAAACAAGCAGCCTGCCTTTGCTCATGCTGTGGACTTTTCTCAAATATATAAAGTTCCACAAAACCCAAACAAGCAGCAGAAGGACTCAACATGCTTTCCATGTCTTGCTAAGAGGCCTCAAGATCAGCATAAGCAGCACTTGTCACAACTTGCATTGCAACTCCCATGTGATGGCCCCAAGCCTCACATAGTGATGGCTAATCTTGACCTAAAACACTCCTCAACTAAAAAAAAAAACCCACAATCCAAGCACAAATGGTAGCTGGACTCAGTTCATATCATGGGGTCAACCAAGGGTCTCAAGCCAAGAACAGTGGCAGCTGGCCTTGGTTTGCAGCATAGCCTCTACTAAGTACCTTTAAGCCCAGCACAAGTGGCAACCATCCTCAGGTCACTAGGTAGATTCTACAAAATGTCCCCAAGCAAGACACAAACAGAAGCTGATCTTGACCTACAATAAAGCCCCTCCTAAGATCCTCCAGAAACATCACAACATCACACCCATTGGCTGGCTTCAGCATACATCAGAAAACCACCCAAACAGTTCCTTAAGTTCCAGTCCCAAAGGGAAGAATCAGTTGGCACTATAACCTTGGTACAGTGACTACTACTCTGTAAGATTGTTCCCCTCACCTCCTCCCCCCAAAATGCTCATTTGCTGCAGTCATGGCCAGACCACACAGCCAGTCAGCTGTGATGGTCAAATCCACCCACTGATGTTCCAACAGCAATTTGGGCTCAACTAAAGCAGGCGGGCACACAAAATTTACACAAAATACACCCCTTGAGGACCTGACTGAGGTTAATAAGGAGATTGTGTCACTGGGTCCCATAGGACACCTTCTATATAAGGCCACCCTGCTTAGAGTAGGAGAAATAACAGATGTACCTAATATATGAAAGAAACACAGAGCAGCAGCTGAAATGAAGAGACAAAGAAACATATACAAAGTGAAAGAACAGAACAAAATACAGACTAAAAACAAAACAAAATGGAAACAACCTATCAAATGTAGAATTCAAACCAATGGTTATAAGAATGATCAATGAACTGATGTAAATAATTGTTTAATTCAGTGAGAACCTCAACAAAGACATCCTATATAATAAAAGCCTAATATGGTAAGTATCCAATCATCTGGTTGGCCTTTCAACCAAACAAAGTGTAATATGCTAAGGCCACTCAACCACTCACTATGACATGCACTGACCACCAGGTCAGCTGCTCTGATGGTAGGTTAGCTTGCTGCTTGAGTTCAGCCATTCAGGACTGAGTGAGATGGGCTGGGCATGCCCTGGAGCCCTCCTATGGTCCCTCTCTGGCTGGCCAACCACCCATGTCTCTCTCCAGCCCCAATTATGTACCAATGGGGACCCTTGGCCTGACTCCATAACCTCTTGCAATCTGGGACTCCTCAGGTGATATCAGAGAGCCAGTTTCAGCCCAATTCCACAGGCCAGGCTGAGGGACCCCACTGGTCCATGAATTTGTGCACTGGGCCTCTAGAAGAAAATATTTTAAAAAGACACAGAAAGCATAAAAGACTAGTCAGAAATGAAGAATACAATAAGAAATAAAGAATACATTAGAGGGAATCAAAAGATTGAAGCTAGTTTAAAGATCTTCTGGAATAACATCATTTGCATCATAAGAGTACAAGCAGAAGAGAGAGACAAATAGATTGGAAATCTATTTGGAAAAAAAAAATGACTGAAAACTTACCTAACCTAGTGAAGGAAATAGATATACAGTGGTACCTCGAGATACGAGTTTAATTCGTTCCGTAACCTTGAGGCATGGGAAACTATGAGATGCTTGAGTAGAGGTAAACTGGTGGGTCGTGTGCAGCTGGCCAATCCGCACGATTACTCCTATCTCAAATGTTGCTCATATTTCAAAGCAAAAATCGCTCGCTTGATGGCTCGTATCTCAAAAATCTCATATGTTAGGGCACTTGTATCTCGAGGTACCACTGTACATGCCCTGGAAGCACAGATCCCAAACAAGATGAACCCAAAAAAGGCCCATACCAAGACACATCATAATTAAAATGGCAATTAACAACAAAGAAAGACTCTTAAAAAAAAAATATATATATATATATATATATATATATATATATATATATATATATATTATTGACTTTTTACAGAGAGGAAGGGAGAGGGATAGAGAGTTAGAAACATCAATAAGAGAGAAACATTGGTCAGCTGCCTTCTGCACACCCCTCACTGAGGATGTACCTGCAACCAAGGTACATGCCCTCAGATTCGAACCTGAGACTCTTCAGTCTGCAGGCTGTAGGGCCAAAGAGAGAATCTTAAAAGAAGCAAGAGGAAACAAGTCAGTTTTCCTAGATGGGAGCTCCCATATGATTGTCAACTGATTTCTCAAGAAAAATTTTGTAGTCTGAAAGGGATTGGGATAAAATATTAAAAGTGATTAAAAAAAAACACACAACCTACAATTAAGATCATTCTACCTAGTAAGGGTATCATTTATAATCAAACTAGAGGTCCAGTGTATGAAATTCTTGCACTTGGGAGTGGGACGGTGTCCCCTCAGCCCGGCCTGCACCTCTCACTGTCCAGGAGCCCTCGGGGGATGGCCAACTGTTGGCTTAGACCCAGTCCCCATGAGCCCAGCTTCTGGATGAGCAGTGCTTCCCCTGTGGGAGCCACTATCACCAGGGGTCAGCTCCTGCATTGGGCATCTTTTTCCTGCTGGTCAGTGCACATCATAGTGATTGATCATTCTGTCATTTGGTCAGTTTACATATTAGCCTTTTATTATATAGGATGACAGCTAAACTTTTCCTCAACAAGGAAAATCTAAGAGTTTACCACCACTAAGCCAGTTTTGAAGGGATGTCTTTAAGAATATAAGGAAAGATAAGTAATAGAAATGAGAAAATATTTTTGAAAATTCTTACAAATAAAGGCAAATAGTACAAGCAATGGACCAACCAACTATAAAGCCATTACAAAGACTAAAAGTCAAAAATAGGAAGATCATGTATAATTAAACATTAAATTAAGGGATACATAAAAAAGAAGTAACAAAAATGACAGAAATATAAAATGAGGCTGTAAAAATTGTAATAATTTGGAATATGTTCAAACTTAAGGGACAACCAAGTTAAAGTAGATTGCTATAAACATAGTATATATGGGACATATAGTAAAAACAAACAAAAAATCTATAAGAGACATCTATATAAAAGCAGCCTAAGGACCATACAGCAGAATGACCAGAACTACCGGTTGCTATGATGTGCACTGACCACCAGGGGGCAGACACTCAACACAGGAGCTGCCCCCTAGTGGTCAGCACTACTCAGTCATCTATATATAAGAAAAGTAAACAATAGACTAAGAAACAGAAAAAACAATACAAATATTCAGAAAATAATAAAATGGTAATCCTATATAATAAGAAGCTAATATGCAAATAGTCATCATACCCTCATTCCCTTGTACCCTCATGCCCTCATGCCAGGGCTGGGGGACCTGAGGCCACACCCACACACCCCAAAGCCAGAGCCAGGGGACCTGAGGCTGCATCCCCTCCCCTGCAAGGCTTGGGTGGGGTTGGCCGGGTCTGGGTCTCATGTGATTTAAAGGCATGTGTGGGTGGATAGGGACTTGACTCTGGGTCCCATAGTGCACCTAGCCTCTGTTCACTGAAGATTTTCATATAAGTTTTACTAATTTTCTTTCATTTCTGTCATTTCTATTATAGAGAAAGGACAAATAGCAATATTAAAATATTTCCTCTAATTAATTCCTTTTTAATGGGCATGAATTTTGTGCACTGGGCCACTAGTAATTACATAACAATCAATAATTTATTTAAATGTAAATAAATTAAATGCTCCAATTAAAAGACATAGGCTGGCTGAATGGATTAAAACAACAAGACCCATAAAAGAGACCCACTTAATATCAAATGACTCACACAGACTGAAGTAAAAAGATGGTAAAAGATACCTCAGACAAGTAGAAATGAAAACAAAAACTGGATTAATAATACTTATCCTACCAAAAGGTTAATATGCAAATCGACCAAACAGAGGAACCACTGGTCCTTGTGATGGTCCTTATGATGGGCACTAACAACCAGGGGGAAGATATTCAATACAGGAGCTGCCTCCTGGTGGTCAGTCAGTCTCTCCCAAAGGGGGAGTACTGCTTGTGACTGGCAAATGTAGCGGTAGTGTGGGAGCCTCTCGCACCTCCCCACCTCTGTGGCAGCACTAAGGATGTCTGACTGGTGGTTAAGGATGTCTGACTGCGGGCCTAAGCCAGCAGTTGGACATTTCCCAAAGGCTCCTGCACTGCAAGAGGGTGCAAGCCTGGCCGAGCCCTCCCCCCGCCGCCACTTTTAAATACACAAATCTGGTGCATTGAGCAAAAAATAGTATCAGATAAAATAGACAAGAGACAAAGAAGGACATTTAGAATTGATAAAGACCTCGATCCAACAAAAGGATTAAACTCTTATAAACTTACCACCCAATGAGGAGCACCTAATCTTAATGGTAATAATGAGAGATAAAAAGCAACAGTTAGACAGTAAGACAAAATGAGTAAGGGACTTTAAGAGCCATCAACATCAATGAATAGAGTATACAGATGGAAATCAACAAAGTGCCATTAAATGACACATTAGACCACAGAGGCTTAATTAATATTTTTAGAGCATTTTGCCCAAAAGCATCAGAATATACATTCTTTTCTAGTACACGTGGAGCATTTTTGAGGATAGACCATATGTTATGCCACAAAATATCTCCATAAACTTAACAATATTGAAATGATATCAAACATATTCTTTGATAGCAAGTGTATAAAACTAGAAATTATAAGAAAAATGAAAAATACACAGACATGTGGAGGCTAAGTAACATACTACTAAACAATGACTGAGTTAACAAGCAGATCAAGAAAGAAATTAAAACTACATTGAAACAAATGAAAATGAAAACACGGTAATCCAAGGCTATGAGACTCAGTCAAAGCAGTTATAAGAGTGAATTTAGAGCAATGAAGGCCTACCTCAAGAAACAACAAATATATCAAATACACAGTATCACCCTACATCTAAAATAAGTAAAAACAAGAGAATAAGTAAAGCCCAATCCAGTAGAAAGAAGGAAACAATAACGATTATAGAGGGGACAAATGAAATATAATCTAAAAAACATAGAAAAAGTCAATAAGACCAAGAGCTGATTCTTTGAAAACTTAAACAAAATTGGAAAAACTTTAGCCAGACTCATTATAAAAAATGAAGAAAAAGAAGAGTGATGATTTAAATTAATATTATAAATGAATGAAGAAGAGTTAAAAGGGACATCACAGATATATAAGAGTACTAGAGGCCCAGTGCAGGGATTCATGCACTGATGGGGTCCCTCAGCCTAGACTGTGGGGATCAGGCCAAAACTAGCCCAGTGCATGGATTCATGCACCAGTGAAGTCTCTCAGTCTGGCCTGTAAGGATCAGTCCAAAACTGGTTCTCTGACATCCCCTGAGGAGTCCCAGATTGTGAGAGTATGCAGGCTAGGCCAAGGGACCCCACTGCTGCACAACTGGGGCTAGGGAGGGCTCCAGGACATGTCTGGCCCATCTTACCAAGTCCCAATCCACCAGACCCCAGCAGCAAGCTAACCTACTGGTCTGGACATCTGCCCCCTGGTGGTCACTGCACATCATAGTGACTGGTCAAACTGTCAAACAGTCAGACATTAGCATATTAGGTTTTTATTATGTAGGATAAGAAAATATTACAATTTGACAATCTACAAGAAATGGGTAAGTTTCTAGAAACATACAATTTTTAATCCTGAATAGAGAAGAAACAGAATATTTGAATAGATCAATAACTAGTAATGTAATAGAATAAATAATCAAAAGAACTGCCAACAAACTATGTTTCTGGACCAGATGTCTGCACCAGTGAATTTTACCATACATTTAAAAAAGAATTGAAACCCATTCTTCTCAAATGATTTTTTTTAAAACTGAAGAGGAGGAAAGGGTCCCAAACTATTTTACAAGGCCAGCACTACCCTATTACCAAAATCAAATAAAGATACTAAAAAACTTATCCTGATTCAAAAACTTCACTTTGTCATTTCTGAAGAATTCCATATTTTTTGGATCAAATATATTCTTTCCTGGGCTGATTCTAAGATGGCGGCAAATTAAGTAGAAGCTACACTGAACTTCTCCCAGGATCAAATTGGAATTACAACTAAAATATAGAAAAATCATCTTGAATATCCAGATGAAGACAAGCAAAAGAGAAGCCTTATAATCAAGGACTACAAGATGAGGCCACATCAAGACTATTAAGAAGTACAGAGGTATGAAAGGACTACCCAAACCACCACAGGCAGCAGCTGAAGTTCTGGAGGGATATTTTACCTATAGGGGATTCCCTCTGAGAAGTCTAAGGTCTAAACTTCAAGCCAAACTCCAAGCTCAAAGGACCAGAACCAGGAAAGGTAACGCTTAATATCAAGCTCTGTAAAGTAGTGGGGTTCCTGTCCACCAAGGGAGAGACAATTAGAAATATAAACGCACTCTTAAAAGCCAAATGCACAAAATTTCATTTGTAGCTACTCACCTTTGGCTTCTGCAGAGGGAAAGAGAGGGTATTAGAGTTGTGTGAGTAGTCTGGGGCTAGTGGCTCTGGGAAGAGAGCCTAATACACAGCTGCCAAGATTCATATGCTTATTTATTCCCTTATACTGGAGAAGCTAAATGTTTCTCAGTCAGGACATTTTCATACATGAAGCATTAGCCTAGGGGAGGGGAGCAAAAGCACCACCCATTGGTATTTCTCTCACCCCACTCTGTGGAGGTTATGATCTGCTGAGGTCTACAGCCAGAAACACATTAAGTAACTGTACAGCCTAGAGGCAGAGGCATAGCCCTGGCACTTTGAGTCTTTGCCTGAACTACTCCTGGGCCTGGGGTTAGTAAAAGCAGACCTTGGTGCTCAACCTGGTCCTTTCCTCATGAACCCAGGTCTAGAAGAGGGAGCCACTGATAGTTCTAAACAGATTTCTCTGCGGCAGTCACAGATAGCTTCTGACATCAGCCTGAACCAGAGATCCTTGGAAGAGGCCCAGAGACAATCCACCCAGAGACCAGCTTCAGACAACAGCAGAGCAGGGTACAATAACCTTAACAAGTAGCACATCCATAGGGAATTGTTGGCAGCACCATCGCTGTTGAGGTGAATCCACTTCATGTGATCAGCACCTCACAGCAGCCTGCATGCTATGTTGGAGGTTGAATCTAACTATCAGCCAGCCTGTGAGGGTCAAGCCCACACACGAATGAGAAAATAGCAATTGAGATTCAATTACAATAGGAGGGTCCACACAACATGCACAAGGGACATTATTAGAGAACCCAGTTATTAGAACTGGTCCACAGTTCCTTTCAAGATGCACCTGATACACCTGGTGATAAGGGAAACTATAACACTGGGTCCCACAGATCACCTACTACATAAGGCCAGCCTCCCAAGGCTGGAGGTCATAGAAGATCTACCTAATGCATAGAAACAAAGCAGCCAAAATGGGGAGAAAAAGAAATAGGCCCCAAATGAAGGAACAAGAGAATTCTCCAGAAAAAGAACTATATAACATGGAGGTAAGCAATATATCAGATATACAATTCAGAGTAATGAGTATACAGGTGCTCAACAATGTGAAAAAAAGATATACAAATAATAAAAAAAGACCAATCAGAAATGAAGAATGTCATATCTGAAATAAAGAATACACTGGAAAAAATAAACAGCAGGCTCAATGAAGCAGAGGTTGAAATTGGTGATTTGGAAGACAAAGTAGAAAAAAACACCCAATCAGAATAGATAAAATGACTTAAAAATAAGAATACTTTAAGGGACCTTTGGACTAACACAAAGCATAACAACATGCAATCAGAGGGGTCCTAGAAGGAGAAGAACTAGTCTATGAGATTGAAGAATGTCTGGGAGAATCCAAGATGGTGGCATAGGTAAACACCTACACTGCTGCCTCACACAACAATTTCAAAACTACAACTAAAAGAGAGAACGGTCATCATCCAGAACCACAGGAAAGCTGGCTGAGTGGAAATTTTATAACTAGAGGGTAAGAGAGGGGCTCACAGAGACCCAGAAAAGCTGCAAAGAGCTGAGGTACAGAGATGTGCGCGGAGAGAGCAGGTGCCTGGAGAACCTGGCTGGCTTTCTCTGGCGGGAGGGAAACGGAGGCTCTCAATGGCATTGAACCCCTTATCCTATGACATTAAACCCCGTATTCAGCTGAAACTCATTCGGGGGGAGTTTGGACTGTGAAAAGGAAGAAGTGCACTGGAATTTAGGGGAGTCACAAAAGATCAGAAGTCTGGTGGCACGCACAGCACTTTGTGCAGAGGACCCACTGCTGACTGTGCCACTGGCTTTCACAAGTGGGCGGGAGACAGACCCTCCCAACTGCATCACTTCTAACACCACTAAACCCCGGTTTCAAGCGAAACCCTGGGGACCTAGACTCATATGGTCCTGGAGCACAGGGGAGCTGGAAAGGCAGCAGTCTGGAGGCACTGAAAGAGCATGTGCGTGGCACAGAGACTGCTCCAGCGATTACCCAGTCACGTGAGAGTTGGGGGCTGCGGAGGGCAAGGCCAACTGGAAGGCAAGGCAGTCCCTTAAGGCCTGAGACTCCATTCATCCCAAGCTCAACAGAGAAGCCTCTGCAGTTTTGCAAGTCTGGTATCATGAGGCTGAATCCAACACAGAAGTTCTTCCCGCATAGTGAAAATGCCGAGAAAAGGGAAGGGAACACAAACAAAAGAAATGAAGGAAAACAAATGACTGGATATAGAGTTCAAAATTACGCTCATAAGGTTTTTCAAGAATATCCTAGAAAAGTTGGATGAAGTTAGTGAGACCCAAGAGGAGATGAAAAAGAACCAACTAGAGCTGGAAAAGGACCAATTAGAAATTAAACATACACTGACTGAAATAAAAAATATTATACAGAGACCTAACAGCAGACTAGAGGAAGGCAAGAGTCAAGTCAAAAATTTGAAATATAAAGAATCGGAAAACACTCAACTGGAAAAGCAAGAAGAGAAAAGAATCCAAAAAATGTGAAGATAATGTAAGGAGCCTCTGGGACAGCTTCAAGCATACCAACATCAAAATTGTGGGGGTGCGAGAGGAAGAGAGAAAGCAAGATACTGAAAATTTTCCACATTTGGTAAAAGAAATAGACTTACAAGTCCAGGAAGCACATAGAACCCCATATAAAAGAAATCCAAAGAGGACTATACCAAGACACATCATAATTAAAATACCAAGAGCAAAAGGCAAAGAGAGAATATTAAAAGCAGCAAGAAAAAAACAGTTCATTACCTACAAGGGAGCACTCAAACAACTGTCAGCTGATTCCTCAACAGAAATGATGCAGGCCAGATGGGAGTGGCAAGAAATATTCAATGTGATGAATAGCAAGAACCTACAAACAAGAATACTCTATCCAGCAAAGCTATCATTCAGAATTGAAGGGCAGATAAAGAACTTCACAGATAAGAAAAAGCTAAAGGGGTTCATCAATTCCAAACCAGTATTATATGAAATGCTGAAAGGTACTTTTTTAGAAGTGGAAGAAGAAAAAGGTAAAAGATAAAAAATTATGAACAACAAATACATATCTATCAACAAGTGAATTTAAAAATTAAGTGAATTAAAAATTTGATCAAAGAATAAACTGGTGAATATAATAGAATCAGGAGCACAGAAAGGGAGTGGACTGATAATTCTCAGGGGGAAAGGGGTGAGGGGTGTACAGGGAGAGACTGGACAAAAATCATACACCTATGTATGAGGTCAATGGGAGGGAAATAAGGATATACGGAATGGTGGGAGCCGAGTGGAGGGGAACTATGGAGGGGAAAAAAGAGAAACAAATGTAATAATCTGTATAATAAAAATTTAATTTAAAAAAAAAGAATGTCTGAAAGCTTTGCTCACCTGGCAAAGTAAAAAGACATACAATTCCAAGAAGCACAAAACAAAAACAACATGAGTCCAAAGAGGCCCACATTGAGACACATCATAATTAAAATGCCAAAAGTTAAAAAGATAGAGAATCTTAAAAGCCTCAAGAGAGAGGCAGTTAATTACATACCAGAGAGCTCCCATAAGACTGTACATTGATTTCTCAAAAGAAACATTTTCAAAAAAAACAAGACCTACAATAAAGCTGCTTTACCCAGCAAGTCTATAATTTAAAATTGAAGGAGTAATAAAGAGCTGCCCAGATAAGAAAAAGCTAAAGGAGTTTGTTATCACCAAACCAGCATAAAAGAAATGTTAAAGGACTTGCTTTAAGAAGCATAAGAAAAGCCTGCAGGCATGGCTTAAATGTTGAGCATGGACCTATGAACCAGGAAGTCACAGTTTGATTCCCGGTCAGGGCACATTCCTCGGTTGCGGTCTCAATCCTCAGTGTGGGGTATGCGGGAGATAGCCAATCAATAATTCTTGCTCATCATTGATGTTTCTATCTCTTTTTCTCTCCCTTCCTCTCTGAAATCAATAAAATATATTTTTTAAAAAAAAGAAGCAAAAGAAAAAAGCACACCATGGAACACAGTTAAAAAATAAAATGGTAATAAATACTTACCTATCAATAATCACTTTTAATGGCTTAAACAACAACAACAACAACAACAACAACAACAACAAAAAACATGAGTTATATGAATGGATAAGAAAATAAGACCCATACATAGGGTACAGAAAAATGTATGCACATATTTTAAATAATTATAAAATACAGTGTTTATTAAAATACATTTCATTTAAAAAATTGAATTCTCAGCTGTTAAAGTGTGTATACATTTTTGGTATATATACATATACCCTGTATATGCTGTCTTTAAGAGATACCTCAGAACAATAGATCAACACAGACTAAAAGTAAAAGGATGGAAAAAGATATTTCATGCAGCTGGAACTGGTTTGGCTCAGTGGATAGAGCATTGGCTATGGACTGAAAGGTTCCAGGTTTGATTCTGGTCAAGGGCATGTATCTTGGTTGCAGGCACATGCCCAGTAGGGGGCTGCAGGAGGCAGCTGATCGATGTCTCTCTCTCTCATTGATGTTTCTAACTCTCTACCCCTCTCCCTTCCTCCCTGTAAAAGAATCAATAAAAATATATTTATTAAAAAAAAGATATTTCATGCAAATGGAAAGGAATAAAAAGTTGGGTAGCAATACTAATATTTGACAAAATAGACTTTAAAACCAAGGTTATATTAAAAGACAAAGAAGGTTGCTAAAAGGATATTGATTTCTCAAAAGAAACATTTTCAAAAAAACAAGACCTACAATAAAGCTGCTTTACCCAGCAAGTCTATAATTTAAAATTTAAAAGAATATAACTCTTGTCAACACTTATGTACCCAATATAGGAGCATCTTATCATGTAAAGCAAATATTGATGAACATAAAGGAAAAGATTGACAGCAATACAGTCATGGTAATGGATTTTAACACCCCGAAGACATAAATGAATAGATCTTCCAGTCAGTAGAACAAGGAGACTGTGGCCTTAGATGACACAATAGATCAAATGGAATTAATTGATATTTCCATAACATTTCACTCTAAAGCATCAGAATATACCTTCTTTTCAAGTGCATATGAAATATATTTTTAGCAATGACCACATTAAAAACATAAAACAAGTCTTAATAAATTTAAGAAGATTGACATATCAAGCATCTTCTCTTACCATCCCATCTAATAAAGAGGGAATATGCAAATTGACCATCATGCTGACACAAAGATGGTGGCACCCACAGCCACAAGATGGTGGTGCCCAGTCCCCTCTGCCAAAGTCCCCCAAAGTCCCCAGTCCTCTCAGCCCTGCTGGGATGGGGGGTGTTTGTCAGGTGCATAGTGCAGCCAGACCCGCCCTCAGCCTCCCCAGCATCCCAGGTCCAGTCCAAGGCACAAGCAAGCTTCGGATGGCAGTTGGCAAGCCACCCAGGGTGGGCTGAGGCATGCACAAGCCACATATAGTAGCTGCCCAGCTGCCCAGGACCACCAGAAGCTCAGGTAACCAGGGACAGCCAATACTTGCTCTGCCAGCAGTAGCAGCAGGAATGGTGTCATGAGAGAGTCACATTCTTCTGATCACCAGGTTGTCTCCTGCCCCTGAGGGCTCCTACACTGTAAGAGAGGGCAGGCCTGGCTGAGGGATGCCCCCTCCAGTGCATGAATTTCCATGTACTAGGCTTCTAGTAATTGTAGGAAACTTAAAATAAATTACTAGAAGAAAAGTGAAAAACACAAAGACATGGGTACTAAATAGCATGTTACTAAACAATAAAAGGGTTAGCAATAAAATCAAGGAAAAAATCAAAAGATAGATTGAGACAAATGAAAATGAGAACATAAAAACCCCAATCTGTGGGAATTAGGGTAGGCAGTTCTATTAGGGAAATTCATAGAATTACATGCCTAATTCAAGAAACAAGAAAGCTCAAATAAACTATCTAATTTTATACTTAAAGGGACCTGAAAAAGAATAGCAACAAAGCCCAGAGTGAGTGGAAGCACAAAAATTATAAATATCAGAGCAGAAATAAATAAAATACAGTCTAGAAAATAATTTAAAAGATCAATAAAACCGATCTGATACTTTAAAATGATTAATAAGATGACAAACCTTTTGCCATACTCATCAAGAAAACAAGAGTGGAACAAATAAATAAAATCAGAAATGAAAAAGAAGTAACAACTGAAATACAAAGAATTGTAGGAAAATATTATGAATAACTATATGCCAACAAATTAGACAATCTAGAGAAAATTGATACACTCCTAGAAATGTACAACTTTCCAAAAATAAGTCTAGAAGAATCATCTAATCTAAAGAGACAGATTACAATCAGTGAAATTGAAGCAATAATAATAATAATAATAATAAACTCCTAACAAAGAAAAGCCCTGTACTTGATGGTTTTAATGATGAAATTTACCAAACATTCAAAGAAGAATAACACCTTTCTTAAACTATTCCAAAAAATTCAAGAGGAGGAAAGAATCCTAAGCTAATTTTCAATACCAGTATAATCCGAATTCCAAAACCAGATAAAGACATACAAAGAAAGAAAAGTATAAACCAATATCCTTAATGAACATATATGCTAAAATCCTCAACATAATATTAGCAAACAGAATATATCAATACAATAAAAAGGTAACAAGCCATGATCAAGTGGGATTTATTCCTTGCATGCAGGTTGTTAAAATATCTGCAAAAAATAAACATGATACACCACATAAGCAAACTAAAAGATAAAAACCACATCATCATATCAATAAATGCAGGAAAAGTACTTGATAATATTCAGCATCCATTTATGATAAAAATTCTCAACAAAGTATGAATAGAGGGAACAAAATATGTAATAGAGGCCTATTACATGACAAAGACATGACAAAGACACAGCCAACATTATATGCAATGAGCAAAAATTAGAAGTGTTCTCTTAAAATTAGGAACAAGATGGATATTCACATTCACCATTCTTATTCAATATAGTAATGAAAGTCCTAGCTACAGCAATCAGACAAAAGAAGAAATAAAATGTATCTAAATTTGAAAGGAAGAAATAAATTGTCATTATTTGCAAGTGGCATGATGTATATAGAGAACCCTAAAGTTTCCACCAAAAAAAAAACAAAAACAAAAAAAAACTACTAGAACTGATAAATGAATTCAGAAAAATAGCATGATAGAAAATAAATATTCAGAAATCAGTTACATTTTTATACACCAATTAGAGGCCTGTTGCATGAAATTTGTGCATGGGTAGAGTCCCTAGGCCTGGCGGGCAATCAGGGCCCATCAGGGCCTTCTGGATGCTGGTCAGGGCCTTCCTTCCTCTGGCTGCCAGCTACCAGCTAGGGCCTTCCTTTGTTCCTGGTGGTCAGTGCATGTCATACCAAGCAGTCAAATTCCTGGTTGGTCTAACTCCCAAGGGTACAATTTGTATATTAGATAATAAAAGGCTAATATGCAAATAGACCAAACAGCGGAACAACTGGAATGGAACAACCAGTTGCTATGACATGTGCTAACCACCACGGGGCATGAATGGAACAGAGCCAGTATCAGTTGCAGTGAAGTGGTAGAACAGGTAAGCAGGGGTGCCAGACCAAGGTGAGGTGCCAGTCATCATCCGGGCGAGCTTTGGGTGGTTACTGAAAATTCTTTGTTCCTACATGCTGCGGTCCTGCCTGACACTTGCAAGTGCTGTAGGTACTGGCCTCATTCACACCCACTGCCTGTGCTCACTCCACTTGCACCCACAGCCGACACCAGAATCACTGATCACACCCACTGCCAGTGCCCGGTACTGGTCCTAATCGCTCAACACCATCAGTGGGTGTGAAAGGCAGCTGCTGACCCTGATCACTCCTGAGGGCTTCTCTACCTCCTCATGCTCCTGAGGGGTGATAGCATCTCCTGCTGGTGCTGGCCTCAATTGCTCAGCACTGTCAGTGGTTGTGAGCTGGGCAGGCCCTGTCAGTGCATGGGAGAGGTGGTAGTAGGAATGGGGCTGCCAGCAGACCAGGGACTGGGACCATGGGGGTAGGGGGTTGGGCGGGAGTGTGGAGGATAGATTGAGATCCACCCCTGTGCCTACCACAGCCTCGTGATCCACAGTTCCTTTCCAGATGCACAAATTCATGCACTGAATCCCTAGTATAGGATAATGAACTTCAGAAAGAGAATCTTAAAAAAAAAAAAAAAGTCACAATTGCTTCAAAAAGAATAAAATACCTAGGAATAAATTTAACCAAGGATGTAAAAGACCTATACTCAGAAAATTACAAGACACAGAAAAAAATAAATTGCTATCCAAAGAAATCTACAGAATTAACATAATTCCTATCAAGATACCAATGGAGGATTTCACAGAACTAGAACAAATGTCTCAAAAATTTATATGGAACCCAAATAGCAACAGAATCTTGAGTAAGAACAAAGTTGGAGGAAACATGCTACCCTATATCAAATTATACTACAAAGCCACAGTAATCAAAATGACATAGTATTGGGAGAAAACCAAGATGGTGGCATAAGTGAACACCTAAACTGCTGCCTCGCACAACAATTTCAAAACTACAACTAAAAGACAGTATGGACATCATGCAGAACCACAGGAAAGCTGGCTGAGTGGAAATTCTACAACTAGAAGGAAAGAGAGGGACTCACGGAGACCCAGAGGAGCTGCAAAAAGCTGAGGTACAGAGACACACATGTGGAGAGGATGCGTGGTGGAGTGCCTAGCTGGCTTCCTCTTGCGGGGGGGGGAGATAGAAACTCCCAACTGTACTGAACTCCAGATCCAACTGCACTGAACCCCAGTTCTGGGTGAGACTATACAGGGAGATTCTGGACTGTCGTGAAAAGGGAGGAATGCCTGGAAACTTAGGGGAGCCACAAAAAGGCAGAAGTTTGGAGGTGCGAAAGAGGGCTGACTGCTGATTGTGCTGCTGGCTTTCACTAGCAGTGCTGGAAACCGATCATTGTCTTACTAATAGGAAGTGTGGACAAAGAACCCAGAAGGCTGGTCAACCTTGAAGCTCTGAAAGGTGAGAGCCAGCCACCCCCTATCTAAATGAGACAGTGGTAGCTGAAGCAACTTCTCCACCAAATAATCATGTAAATCCTTACTGATAAGATAATCTACTTGTTACTAGAATTGAGGGTTCCAGGCCAAAGCGTGTATCCCAAACCTGAATAAAAGGGATGGCAAGACCAAAAGAAGGTATAGTCTTCTCACTATAGAAAGGCTCCCACCTGTCCCCCCAATATTCCCAAATTAATATTTTTCTAGTCTCTTTTCATTTGCATCCAGCCTCCTTCAGAACCCGAACCCTGAACTGGGAACCCTGAACCACATGGGACGTGAAAGTGGTTCCCACATCTGGTGTCTGACCGCAGGACATCTGGAGGAGAAGGTATTTTTTGCCTAAGAGCGAAGGAAGGGAAAGCCTATGGATTAACTGCAGAGTCGAGATCTGTAAGTAGGGTAGGAACAACTTTTTTGGCCAGGCTAATGGGGAAGAATTAGGTTATAAATATACAGTTAACTTTATTACAGACTTTTGGTTTGTGTGCTTAAATAATGTGTTTTCTTGTTCAAATTAAAATCTTAGTTTGTATTTGGAATCTGAAATCTGTAATAAGTGAAACTCCACTGTTGAAACCACCTCTGGTGTGGAAAAACTCAAAGGTGACAGGAGAGGGCAAGACTATCTGCTCTCCTGCAATGAGATTATTTAAGGTTTCATTTAAAAATTATAGAAGAACTCGAAGGGAAATGCAAATATTGGCCAAATTGAATGCTAGGTATTATTTTGGAAAGCAAAAAAGAAAGAAAAAAATTTGAGATCTGTCTTTGTCTATTAAGCATGAAAAGAAATTCGGCCATATCTGTTACTGATGCTTTCCCCCCTGAAGTAAGCAGGATGTGGGAGAAGGGAGAGACACATGGCAATCCAATATGAAAGTCCACTCTCCCAGTATGCTAATTTAAAGTTTCCTTTCTCGCCATGAAAAAAATCTTACAAATTTAGAAATGTATCTGGAATTTCTGTACTCATGAAGAGAAAAGCATGGTTTAAAAAAAAAAATGGGCCCAACTGTCCACCTTTTTGGACACATTAGACAAGGTTTTAAGCTGGAATCTTTTTGCAAAAGCTGCAGAAAAAGAAAAACCTAGAACTCGTCTTTATTCTTAAGAAAGGTGGCAAAAAGGAACCAAAAGGAGAAGATTTTGTGTTATTAATCTAGGAACTGTTAAATATTTGACTTGCCAGCTTTAAAAGTTCAAGATTCAAATTAAATTGGGAGAAAATAAAATAAAATTTCTCTAATTAGGAATTCAAAATATGTTGTTTGTTGATCTAATTAAAAAAGGATTAACTCTGTGATTCCCAACTGAAAATTTTTAATATAAAAGAACAGTTTAAAATATAATTGATATCTTAAGATAATTATAAAAAGTGTTATAATTTTTAAATCATATATGGTTATATATATTTGGTGGTTTTATCCCATGTTAAAATTTCAAGGCTTTCACAGAGATGATTCTTGGAAAGCTCCATGGGCCCGGAGTAATACAAGAAATTTGTTCTCTCTTTTGAAAGGAAATGTTTTTAAGTTTAACCGATTTAATATACTTGAAATTGCATGGAAAACTTTATAAAATAAGAATTAATAACTATATTTTAAATGTTATGAAGGTTTTGTTCTATAAGAAGGGCAAAATGAAGTAACTAAATATTTATTAAAATTCCAACAGCAGAATTTAAAATGACAAAAAGCCCACATAGCTGCCTGTATTCTTAAACTAGAGACGGGGCAACATTTGTGGCTTGTGAATCTTAGCTAAACATTTACTAAATTTGCTTCCCTTTTTAAATGAAGATACCTACTTTAATTACTTAAATGAAGGTTTTCAGCTAAATGAAAAGCCAGTGTCTTGAAAGCAATTGTATTAAGTATCCTAATAAAGTAATTAAGACCTTGTCTATATAAAAAGAAATTGACAGCCAGTTTGAAATTGAATTGCCATAGCCTAGAACAAAGAATATCCTTACTTACATGATATTATTCTACAATGTCATTATAATTTTTGATATTTTACAACAGCATATTGTACAATTATCCCAAACAAACTTACAATCTAATTCTTTGAAATGTTTGGCAGCAATTTTAAAAAGATCATGAAAGAAATTAAGGCAGTGAGAAGGCACTTGAGCATTCTATATTGGCTTTTCTTGCTCTTTTTGCCAAGAGGGACCCTCCCACAGCTGTTGCCTGAGCTTTCTGTTCATGCTGAGGTTGAAGCCGTGTGGTGACTGGTATAATGGATCTGTCTTTTGCCAAATGGTGTGAGCTGGGCCCTCCCTGGAGAAGAAACCTGGGCTCCCCAAGATATGTGATCAATGCTGGGATCCCACTAGCAGGCGAAGGGATCCCAAGGCAGGTACTGGGCTTGGAGGCCACGGGGACATAGGCTATCAAGAAAACAGGACTGAACCTCACAACACCTTGCTTGGCCCCGGAGGATGACTGGTTAGCCAGAGATGGGTAAGATTCCTCAGGGAAGGAACAACCTAAAACAGGCACAATCAGAGAGGGACCATCAGGAGAGAACTTGGGGATCAACAGAGGTGAGGCACAGACCCTCATACTCCCTCGTAACATTGGAGGGGCTTGAACCCTTGCCCTTTCTGAGTGAGGTCTCCTGCCCCATGGCTGTTTCGCTTCCCATGCCCAGCTCAGATTGGGACCCAGCCACAGACAGAGATTTGACCAATAGCAGCTACCCTATATCTAAATCTAGCCTACCACCAGGAATGCTAAGGGTCTACTCAAGAATGCAAATAATCCTTTCCACTAATATTTACAGGGTAAAACTAAGATTGTTGTTAGAATATTAAATTTGACAATAAAATAATAGTCAAGTTTTCAGATTAATTTAAAGTGGCTAATTGAAATAAGTGAATATTCAAGAAAATTTAATTGTACTGGAAAGTTGTTCTTAATTAACTAAAATTTCTATTGGTAGTTCATTGTGCGGTAAAATTGCTTAACATGAAATAAACCTAAAGCAGTTATATTTTTGTGGAAAAAAATTAAAATTTAAAGTTATCAAAACTGCATTATAAAATTTTTCCAAAAGCCTCCTAATAATTAAATAAAAGATGGGGGGGAGGGGATAGTAGACTAATATTATGTAAGGGAAAATATCCTGTAAGTAAATTACATCTAGAAAAAAAATTACTTTGAAAATTAATTTTCATTTGTAATGCTAACAGCAAGACACCCATGAAAAACATACATAGTATCAAAATGAGCCAAAGGAAAATCATTTGGGCAAAAATATAAAGGATCCCAAGTCAAATTTATAGAAAATATTTCTTTACTAACTTCTGGTTGAGAATATGTTTGTATATTTTCAGAAAACAACTGGAAGACCATGTGGATTCCTACAACAGAGAGGAATTGACAGGTCTGCTTCAACCATGAAGACAAGAGGAGAAATGGTCCAGAGATGGAAGATGCTGAGGACACCTTGCCATCCTAGCTGTGCGTCGATGCAGGTTGCCCAGGAACAAACCAGAGAGGGTTGGACCTGCATTGTACACCATTTGTACACCATCCAGAACTGAAAAATCATTGCTGACATGTACACTCAAAAAACTATTGAACATTGAAACTGAGACTCAAAGGACTGTTGGCCCAGAAAAAAACTTATTACAGACTGATTCATTTACCTCTCAGCATAGCCATTGTTTCTTGTCTCATTTTTTGTTCTTATATTTTTATTTCTAATCTGCAGATACAAGATTTTTTTAGAGCAGCGGTTCTCAACCTGTGGGTCGCGACTCCTTTGGGGGTCAAACGACCCTTTCACAAGGTTGCCTAAGACCATCGGAAAATGTAGATATTTACATCACGACGCATAACAGTAGCAAAATTTCATGGTTGGGGGTCACCACCACATGAGAAACTGTATGCAAGGGTCGCGGCCTTAGGAAGGTTGAGAACCACTGTTTTAGAGGAAAGAAAGGAGGAGATGCTGGGAATCAATAATTATCTCACTGATAGAAAGTGTGGACAAGGAACCCAGGAGGCTGGTTAGTCTTGAAGCTCTGAAAAGTAAGAACCAGCCACCCCCTATGTAATTGAGACAGTGGTAGCTGAAGCAACTTCCCCATCAAATAATCATGTAAATTCTTACTGATAAGATAATCTACTTGTTACTGGAATTGCCTGTTTCAGGGCAAAGGATGTATCCCAAACCTGAATAAAAGGGATGGCAAGGCCAAAGGAAGGTGGTAGTCTTCTCACTAGAGGAAGGCTCCTGGCTGGCCCCCTAGTATTCACAAATTAATACTTTTCTAGTCTCTGTTTTTTTTTAATTTTTATTAATTTTTTATACATATCTCGCCATTGCCCCCCTCCCTCCCAAACATACCCCAACCCCCCAGTGTCTATGTTCATTGGTTATGTTTATATGCCTGCATAAAAAGTCCTTTGATTGATCTCTTACCTAGCTCACCTAACTTTAATCTTCCTGCTGTAATTTCACAGTCTGTTTGAAGCTTTACTGTCTCTGTATCTATCCTTTTGTTCATCAGTTTATAATGTTCTTTATTATCCACAAATGAGTGAGATCATGTGATGCTTCTCCTTCATTGACTGGGTTATTTCACTAAGCATAAGGTTCTCCAGTTCCAACCAGGTTGCTGCAAATGGTAAGAATTCCTTCTTTTTAATGGCAGGATAGAATTCCATTGTGTAGATGTACCACAGTATTCTGATCCACTCATCTGCTGATGGGCACCTAGGCTGTTTCCAAATTGTAGCTATTGTAAATTGTGCTGCTATGAACATAGGGGTGCATAAATCCTTTCTGATTGGTGTTTATAATTTCTTAGGATAAATTCCTAAGAGTGGGATTACAGGGTCAAATGGGAGATCCATTTTTAGTTTTTTTGAGGAAACTCCATACTGTTCTCCACAGTGGCTGCACCAGTCTGCATTCCCACCAACAGTGCACAAGGGCTCCTTTTTCTCTGCATCCGCACCAACACTTGTCGTTTGTTGATTTGTTGATGATTGCCATTCTGACAGGTGTGAGATGGTATCGCATTGTTGTTTTGATTTGCATCTCTCGGATGATTAGTGACTTTGAACATGTTTTCATGTGTCTCTTGACCTTCCTTCTGTCATTTTTCGAAAAGGTCCTATTTAGGTCCATTGCCCATTTTTTTAATTGGATCATTTATCTTCCTTTTATTAAGTTGTATAAGTTGACTGTAGATTTTGGAGATTAAACCTTTATCAGTGATAACATTTGCAAATATGTTCTCCCATACAGTGGTCTTTATTGTTGTTTTGTTGAAGGTTTCTTTTGCTGTGCAAAAGCTTTTCATTTTGATGTAGTCCCATTTGCTTATTTTTTCTTTAGCTTCCATTGCCTTTGGAGCAGTATCAGTGAAGAAGTTCTTTCGGCATATATCTGAGATTGTATCCACCTGTGGATTCCTCTAGTATTTTTATGGTTTCCCTTCTAATGTTTAAGTCCTGTATCCATTTGGAGTTTATTTTTGTATTTGGTGTAAGTTGGTGGTCCAGTTTCATTTTTCTGCATGTATCTGTCCAATTTTCCCAACACCATTTATTGAAGAGGCTATCTTGGCTCCATTGAATGTTCATGCCTCCTTTGTCAAATATTAGTTGAGCATAGTGTTTTGGGTGGATATCTGGATTCTCTATTCTATTCCATTGGTCTATATGTCTGTTCTTGTGCCAGTACCAGGCTGTTTTGAGAACAGTTGCTTTGTAGTACAGCTTGAAATCTGGTATTGAGATCCCACCAACTTTATTCTTCTTTCTCAGAATTGCTGTAGCTATTCATGGTCTAGTCTCTGTTTTCATTTGTGTGCGACCTCTTCCAGAATCCAAACCCTGAATTGGGAACCCTGAACCACATGGGACATGAAAGAAGTTCCCACAAGCAGAAGGAGAAAGAACCTCCCAACTCTGCTGAAATCCACTTCCAACTGCACTGAACCTGAGTCTCAGGCAAGACCCTTGGGACTCAGACTCATACGTGGCCCCGGAGCACACAGAAACTCAGGGGAGCCAGAAGGGTAGAGGTTTGGAAGTGCATGCACACCTGTATGCATGCACACATGTGTGCACTGAGAGGACTGCAGCGATTCCCAAGCTACACTGAGACTAAGGGGCCGCGTAGGGTAGGTCTCACAGGAAGCCAAGGCTGTCTCTGCTCAGCCCTGAGATTCTGCCCCATCCAAGCTTAACAGAGAGGCTTTTACAATTTTTCAAGTCTTGTATCATAAGGCTGACTCCAGCACAGAAGTTATCCCATTGGCATAGACATAGCTGATCCACACAACCAATTGATTTGGAGGTCAATTTCCCCTCAGTGATACCAACAACAATCAAAACTTAACTACAACATGGCTGTACACACAGTTCACAAAGGGGTACACCAAGGGAGTCCACTTCAGGTAACTGGGGAGGCAGAGCTACTGGGCCACATAGGACATCTAGCACACAAAGTTACTCTACCAACTCAGAGAAGCAACAAAAATGCAGAGACAAAGGAACAGATCACAAACAAAAGAACTGGAGGAAAATAAACGAGTGGATATAGAGTTCAAAACCATGGTCATAAGGTTTTTCAAGAATTTCCTAGAAAAGATGGATAAATTTAGTGATACCCGAGAGGATATGAAAAAGGACTAACTAGAGACGAAAAAGGACCAACTAGAAATTAAACATACAATAACTGAAATAAAAAATATTATACAGAGACCTAACAGTAGACTAGATAAATGGAAGAATCAAGTCAAAGATCTGAAATACAAAGAAGCAAAAAACACTCCACTGGAAAAACAAAAAGAAAAAAGAATCTAAAAATGTGAAGGTAGTGTAAGGAGCCTCTGGGACAACTTCAAACATATCAACATCAGCATTATGGAGGTGCCAGAAGAAGAGAGAGAGCAAGATACTGAAAACCTATTTAAAGAATTAATGACTGAAAACTTCCCGCACCTGGTGAAGGAAATAGATTTACAAGTCCAGGAAGCACACAGAACCCCAAACAAAAGGAATTCAAAGAGGACCACACCAACATACATCATAATTAAAATACCAAGAGCAAAAGACAAAGAGAGAATATTAAAAGCAGCAGGAGAAAAACAGTTCATTACCTACAAGGGAGCACCCATATGATTGTCAGCTGATTTCTCAACAGAAATGATGCAAGCCAGATGGGAGTGGCAAGAAATATTCGACGTGATGAATAGCAAGAACCTACAATCAAGAATAATCTATTCAGCAAAGCTATCATTCAGAATTGAAGGGCAGATAAAGAGCTTCACAGAAAAGAAAAAGCTAAAGGAGTTCATCAACTCCAAATCAGTATTATATGAAATGCTAAAAGGTGCTCTTTTAGAAGAGGAAGAAGAAAAATGTAAAAGCCAAAAAATTATGAACAACAAATACATATCTATCAACAAGTGAATCTAAAAATTAAGTAAATTAAAGATTTGCTCCGCAGAATAAACTGGTGAATATAATAGAATCAGTGGAATAGAAAGTGAGTGAACTGACTATTCTTACAGGGAAAGAGATGAGGGGAGTGCAGGGTGAGACTGGACAAAAATCATACACCTATGGATGAGGACAATGCAGGGGAGGTAAGGGCAGAGATAGGGGTGGGAGATGGGTTGGAGGAAAAAAGAAGAACAAATGTAATAATCTGAACAATAAAGCTTTATTAAATAAAAAATGGCATAGTATTGGAATAAAACCAGATATATAAAATAATGGAGCAGAATAGAGAGCTCAGGAATAAATTCATACCTTTATAGGCAATTAATATTTGACTAAGGAGACACAAACATACAATGGACAAAAATAGTCTATTCAATAAATGGTGCTGAGAAAATGGGACAGATACAAGCAGAAAAATGAAACAAGACACCTTCTTACACCACCACAAGAATAAAGTCAAAATGGATTAAATACTTAAATATTAGATTTAAAACAAAAAAAAATAGTAAAAGAAAACAGAGAGTATAATCTCAAACATTTCTCATAGCAATATTTTTTTCTGATATATCTCCTCAGGCAGTGGAAACAAAAAACAAATAAATAAACAAATAGACCTACATCAAACTAAAGTGCTTTTGCTCAGCAAAGGAAACAATCAAAAAAAGGAAAAGACATCACACTGAGTGGGAAAACATATTCACCAATGATACATCTGATAAGAAGTTAATATCCAAAATTTATAAAGAGCTTATAAAACTCAACACCAAAAATCAAATAAGCCAATTAAAAATGTTCAAAAGACCAGAATGGATATTTCTTTAGAGAAGATATACAGATGGCCAATAGACATACGAAAAGATGCTCAACCTAACTAGTAATAAGAGAGATGCAAATTAAAACCTCACCTCTGTCAGAATGGCTATTATCAATAAATCAAGAAATAATAAGTGTTGGCAAGGATGTGGAGAAAGGGAACACTTGTGTACTAGTGGGAATGCATATTGGTACAGCCACTAAGGAACACAGTATGGAAATTCCTAAAAAAAAATAAAAAGGAACTGCCTCATGACTTAGCTATTAATTCTGAGAATTTATCTGAAGAAACCCAAAGCACTAATTAAAAAGAATATATGTACCCCTATATTTAGTGCAACATTATTTACAATACCCAAAATTTGGATGCAGCCCAAGTGTCCATCAGCAGATGAGTGGATAAAAAGCTGTGAGACATTTACACAATGGAATACTATTTTGCCATAAAAAGGAAGAAAGTTTACCTTTTGTGACA
Organism: Lasiurus borealis; assembly: GCA_004026805.1. NCBI lineage: Eukaryota > Metazoa > Chordata > Mammalia > Chiroptera > Vespertilionidae > Lasiurus > Lasiurus borealis. The sequence continues at coordinate 51,902 of PVJN01010232.1, forward strand.
GCATGGATGGAGCTGAAAAATATTGTGATAAGTCAAATATGCCAGTTAGAGAAAGACAAGTACCAGATAATTTCACTCATATGTGGAATTTAATGAACAAACTGAACTACCAAGCAAAATAGATACAGAATCATAGATAGAGAATAGACAGGCAGCTCTGATGGGGAAGTTGTTAGAGAGGGAGTGACTGAGTAAAGAATGAAAAAGGGAGAGAACTTATGAACATGGACAATTGTAGTGATTGTGGGAGAGGGGTGAGGAATGGGGAGGTGGAAGAGCACCTAGAGGGGATGATGGGAAGATAAAATAAAACAAATTTTAAAAATTATCATTCATGAACATACATGTAATAATCCTCAACTAAATATCAGCAAAACTAATTAGCAATACATTAATATGATACCCCACATAAACATAATGAAGGATAAAATAATATAATCACATAAATAGATACAGAAAAAACATTTGACAAAATCCAATATCCCTTTATTATAAAAACCCTCAGCGAAGTGGGGATAGAGGAACATACCTCAATATAATAAGGACCATATATGACAAATTTTAGTTTACATTATAATCAAGTTTGAAAAGCTAAAACCTTTTTCTTAAAGATACAGAATAAGGCAAGGATGTGCTTTCACCACTATTATTCAACATCACTAGAGTCCTAGCCACAGCAATCAGACAAGAAAGAAATATAAAAAGCATCCAAATTGAAACAAAAGAAATAAAACTGTCATAATATGTAGAAAGAACTCAAAAGAATTAAAAAAAAAACACTATGAGAACTAGTAAAAAAAATCAGTAAAGTAGCAGAATACAAATTTAATATTCAAAAATTGATTACATTTTTATATTAGAGGTCCAATGCATGGTGAGGTCCAGCAGGCCTGCCCTGATTGGGGCTGATTGGGCCAGACCATCTGGGGAGAGGGAACACTGGAGGTTGGCCGACTGGCCCACCTCTGATTGGGATGGGGGACAATTGGGAGAAGGGCCGTGGGTGGTCGGCCAGTCCACCCCAGTCAGCAGGGGAGGGGGACAGAGGGGAAGAAAGATAGAGGGTAGGGTCAGCTGGGAAAAGGGGGCTGTAGGCAGTTGGCTGGCCTGCCCCACCCCCTGGTCGAACTCCCAGTCAAACTCCCAATTAAGGGCACAATTTGCATATTAGGTTTTTATTATATAGGATAATGAACTATCAGAGAGAAATTAAGAAAACATTTCTTTTATAATTACATCAAGAATAGATTACATAGATGTTAATTTAATCTACTAAGTCAAAGACCTATATTCAGAAAAGTATAAGATACCAAACAAAGGAAATGAAGAAGATACAAATAAATGAAAGATTATACCATGCTCATGGCTAGGAAAAACTAACTTCATTAAAATGTTCATACTGCTCAGAGTAATCTACAGATTTAATGCGATCCCTATCAAACTACCAAGGGCATTTTTCGGAGCTAGATTATATAATTTTAAAATTTATATGAAGCCACTAAAACACTTCAAATAGTCCTAGAAATATTTAAAAATAGTACAAAGTTGGAGATATCACCTTCCTACCTGATGCCAAACTATACTACAAGGCCATAATAATCAAAACAGTGTGATACTGGCATAAAAACAGACACATAGACCAATGGAAAAGAATAGAGAGCCCATGAATAAAACCACACCTGTATAGTCAATTAATCTATGACAAAAGAGGTAAGATTATACAATTAGGTAATGACAGTCTCTTCAATAGATAATGTTGGGAAAAGTGAACAAACTCATGCAAAATAATAAAACTAGACATTTTTAATCCACATAAAAAATATCGCAAAATGGATTAACACTTAAATGTAAGACACTCAACCATAAAACAGAGAAAAACATAGGCAATAAACTCTTTGGCATAATTTTTAGCAAGATTCTTTTATTAGGTTCCCTGGGCAAGAAAAACAAAAGAACATAATTAATAAATGGGACTAAATCCAACTAAAACATTTTTGCACAGAGAAGGAAACCATTAGCAAAGTGAAAAGACAACCTACTTACTGGGAAAATATATTTGTCAATAATAAGGGCACAATATCTAAATATATAAGAAACTAATACAACTTAACACCAAGAAAGAAAGAAAAAAATCAAGCCAATTAAAAAATGAGCAGAGGACCTGAATAGACATTTCTCCAAAAACATACAAATGCCAATAGACATATAAAAAGGTGCTCAATATCACACATAATTATGGAAATGTACATTAAAACCACAATGAGATATCACTTTATTTAATCAATAAATCAAGAAACATCAAAGACTTGAGAAGATGTGGAGAAATGGAAACACTTGTGTAATGTTGGTGAGATTGTAAATTGGTGCACCCACAATGGAAAACAGTGTGGAGTGAAGAAAAGATTAAATATAGAACTAAGACATAACCTCCAGCAATTCTACTTCTGAGTATTTACCCAAAGAAATCCAATATTCTAATTCAAAAAGGTGTATGCATCCTTATGTTCACTGCAGCATTATTTAAATAGCCAAAAATATGGAAGCAGCCTAAGCATCAACTGACTGGATAAAGAAGATTGTGGTACATTCACAATGGAATATGACTCAGAAAGGAGAAACCTTACCATTGTGACAATGGGGATGGGTCTAGCAGCTGTAGTAAGTCTTTCGGAGAAAGGTAATTCTCAGATGATTTCACTTATGTGCAGTCTTAAAATAAATGAGCAAACAAAGCAGAAACAAACTCATAGATACAGAGAACACATTCATGGTTTTCAGATGGAAGGGAGGGTTGGAGGACTGGGTAAAATTTGTGAACACATTTATTAAGAAGTACAATTGTCAGTTATAATTATAGTCACAAGTATGGAAATTAAAACATAGGGAATATACTCAACAATATTGTGATAACTATTTGTAGGGTCACATGGCTACTAAACTTATCAAGGTGATCTTTTTTATGGTATATAAATGTTTAATCACTATATTATACACCTGAAACTAATATGATATTGAATGCTAACTGTAAATAAAAATAAATTTGAAAAATAAAACAAGAATAAAATATTTTGTTTCTCTAAACAATTGGTTTTATATTTGCATATCTCAAAGGCAAGGTCTTTGTTACAGCACTTTGTGGACCACCTTGCTACTCGATTGAAAACACTTGGGGAAAAATAAAATTTTGATAATAAAATAAGAAAGATGAATAAGATGGGATTTGGTATTTCAGAAAGCAAACTTTAAAAAATATAGCATAGCCCAAAAACAAAGACTTTTCTGTTACTGGTTATTTCAGATTCTGTGCAACAATGCCGATTTCAGGGTAAATGCATTTCTTCAGTGTGGACAGCAAGAGTTGATGCATTGAAGCATAGCTATGACTACATAGCACCTTGATCTCCTTTCTGTTTATTAGTGCTGTTTCTGAGAATGGGTACATAGGACCAGAATGAGCTTAAAATTACCCAGGCCAGGGTCAGATAAAGAAAGAACAGAATAAAAGTCTCGAGTTTTGCTTCCTCTGCTCTCTTTCAGCAATGATCGCATGGTAATAATCACATGGCAATGATCACATACATGGGTATTGATAACATGGGCAATGATCACATGACAATGATCACTTGGGCATTGACTACATGGCAATGATCACAGGGACATAGATTACATGGCACTGATCATTGGGCATTGATCACATGGGAATGATCACATGGCAATAATCACTGGGCAATGATTACTTGGCTACTGATCACATGGCAATGATCACTAGGCAATGATCAAATCTGGGCACATGAATGCAATAGGAGCCCTACTGCACTGAGAGCTGCCCCCTTCTCTGCTTTCCTAAAGGCTGCCATCAGAAGAGTGCTGTTTCCTCTTCAGAGACTATATCTGACCTGCATAACTAAAGGGCTGAATGACACAGAAAGTTTGCAATTTCTTCATTAGGTAACTGAGAATGATACCTGTTACAAAATAATGTGGTCAGGTTTTATAAACATTAAAGGTCTATTTAAATATTAGCTGATGTTATATTTTCAAAGTTAATTGGGTTTGGGTATTTTTTATTACCCTACACATATATATTAAAAAAAAAGAAAGAAAAATTGGCCATTGACAACATGCAAATAAGGAGATGTGCATTATTCTGATAAAGCTTTATTTGCAAAAACAAGTGGCAGACTAGATTTGGTGGTTTGGGCCATATTTGCAAGTGCCTCTCCTATACCTTTGGAGAAAATGAAACACACAGGCAGATGGAGGGACACAGCTGGCATCTTTACCAGTGTGCAGATTGGTGTTGTCAGTTTCTGTGAGCAATTGTTCTGAGATTTTCAGAAATCTCTTTCAGATAGTTTTTGAATTCCAAGTTTTAATTTTGTACTAAACATCACCATGTTCTTCATCATCGTCATTTTGTACCTGAGAAGCATTACCAACAGAGGCATAATAAAATGCTAGTTTTCTATACCTACTAGTTGACCATACCATCTTCTGGGAAGACAGCTCTTCATTAAAGAAAATGTCGTCATACTTGTAATGAAATGTCACTGCATTTTTTTAACAAATTTTAACAAATTTGTTCTTTGATCAAGATGAGTTTTATGACATCATCCAGAACCACAGGAAAGCTGGCTGAGTGGAAGTTCTACAACTAGAGGGAAAGAGAGGGGCTCACAGAGACCCAGAGGAGCGGCAAAAAGCTGAGGTATGGAGACATGCTCATGGAGAGAGCGGGTGCCAGAGTGCCTGGCTGGTTTTCTCTGACAAGAGGGAGACAGTGACTCTCAAAGGCATTGAACCCCCTTATCCTAAGACACTAAACCCCAGATCCAGCTGAAACTCATAAGGGGGGAGTTTGGACTGTGAAAAGGGAGAAGTGCATGGAAATTTAGGGGAGTTGCAAAAGATCAAAGGCCTGGTGGCATGCATGGCACTGTGCACAGGACAGATTGCTGATTGTGCCTCTGGCTTTTGCAAGTGGGCGGGAGACAGACCCTCCCAACTGTGCCACTTCTGAGTCCACTAAGCCCCTGTTTTGGGCGAAACCCTGGGGACCTAGACTCGTGTGGTCCTGGTACACAGGGGAGCTGGATGGGTAGCGGTCTAGAGGCACTGCGGGTGCAGGCATGCAAGCACAAAGACTGCTCCATCGATTACCCAGTCATGTGAGACTCAGAGGCCGTGGAGGGCGGGGCCGATTGGAAGGCAAGGCGGTCCCTTAAGCCCTGAGACTCCACCCATCCCAAGCTCAACAGAGGCTTCTTCGGTTTTGAAAGTCTGTTATCATAATGCTGAATTCAACACAGAAGTTTCCCCGGCATAGTGAAAATGCCGAGACAAGGGAAGGGATCACAAACAAAAGAAATGGAGGAAAACAAATTACTGGATATAGAGTTCAAAACCACGCTTATAAGGTTTTTCAAGAATATGCTAAAAAAGTTGGATAAATATAGTGAGACCCAAGAGGAGATGAAAAAGGACATACTAGAGACACTGACTGAAATAAAAAATATTATACAGAGTCCTAACAGCAGACTAGAGGATGGCAAGAATCAAGTAAAAAATTTGAAATATAAAGAAGCAGAAAACATTCAACTGGAAAAGCAAGAAGAGAAAAGAATCCAAAAGTGTGAAGATAATGTAAGGAGCCTCTGGGACAGCTTCAAGCATACCAACATCAGCCTTGTGGGGGTGCCAGAGGAAGAGAGAGAGCAAGATACTGAAAACCTACTTAAAGAAATAATGACTGAAAACTTCCCACATCTGGTAAAAGAAATAGACTTACAAGTCCAGGAAGCCCACAGAATCCCAAATAAAAGGAATCCAAAGAGGACCACACCAAGACACATCATAATTAAAATACCAAGAGCAAAAGACAAAGAGAGAATATTAAAAGCAGCAGGAGAAAAACAGTTCATTACCTAAAAGGGAGCACCCATACGACTGTCAGCTGATTTCTCAACAGAAACGATGCAGGCCAGACGGGAGTGGCAAGAAATATTCAACGTGATGAATAGCAAGAACCTACAACCAAGAATAATCTATCCAGCAAAGCTATCATTCAGAATTGAAGGGCAGATAAAGAGCTTCACAGATAAGAAAAAGCTAAAGGAGTTCATCAACT
>PVJN01010233.1:0-58017 GCA_004026805.1 Lasiurus borealis
CATGATCTCACTCATTGGTGGACAATAAAGAACATTATAAACTGATGTACAAAAGGATAGATACAGAGGCAGTAAAGCCTCAAACAGACTGAAATTATAGCAGGAAGATTAAAGTTAGGTGGGGTAGATGGGAGATCAATCAAGGGACTTGTATGCATGCATATAAGCATAACCAATGAACACAGACACTGGGGGGGATGGGGTATGCCTGGGAGGGAGGGAGGGCATGGGGAAACATGTATAAAAAATTAATAAAAAAAAATAATAAAAAAAATAAAATAAAAACAGATTAGAAGAACGCAAGAATCAAGTCAAAGATTTGAAATACAAAGAAGCAGAAAACACTCTACTGGAAAAGAAAAAAGAAAAAAAGAATCCAAAAATATGAAGATAGCGGGACAACTTCAAGCGTACCAACATCAGAATTGTGGGGGTGCCAGAAGAAGAGAGAGAGCAAGATACTCAAACCTATTTGAAGAAATAATGACTGAAAACTTCCCCCACCTGGTGAAAGAAATAGACTTACAAGTCCAGGAAGGGCAAAGAACCCCAAACAAGAAGAATCCAAAGAGGACCACACCAAGACACATCATAATTAAAATACCAAGAGCAAAGGACAAAGAGAGAATATTAAAAGCAGCAAAAGAAAAACAGTTAATTACATATAAGGGAGCACTCATTCAATTGTCAGCTGATTTCTGAACAGAAACTATGCAGGCCAGATGGAAGTGGCAAGAAATATTCAAAGTGATGAATAGCAAAACCCTACAACCAAGATTACTCTATGCAGCAAAGCTATCATTCAGAATTGAAGGGCAGATAAAGAGTTTCACAGATAAGAAAAAACGAAAGGAGTTCATCACCTCCAAACCAGTATTATATGACACGCTGAAAGGTACTCTTTAAGAAGAGGAAGAAGAAAAAGTAAAGATAAAAATTATGAACAACAAATACATATCTATTAACAAGTGAATCTAAAAACCAAGTGAATTAAAAATCTGATGATCAGAATAAACTGGTGAATATAATAGAATGGGGCATAGAAAAGGAATGACTGACAATTCTCAGGGGGGATGGGGTAAAGGGTTGCAGGTGGAGACTGAGCAAAAATCATACACCTGTGGATGAGGACAATGCAGGGGGAGGTAAGGGCAGAGGGAAGAGTGGGAGCTGGGTGGAGGGGAACTATGGGAGGAAAAAAGAGGAACAATTGTAGTAATGTGAACAATAAAGATTTATTAAATAAAAAAATAAAAACAAGAGTGTTGGGATAAGAAAAGATTTTTCTAACAGGGTACAAAAACACTAATCATAAAAGAAAATATTGATAAATTGACTTCATTAAAATTTCTTTCATTAAAAGGCATCATTAAGATAGTGAAAAGGCAAACTATAGATTGGGAGAAGATATATATTTGACAAAAGACTTGTATGAAGAATATGTAGAATATCCTACTAGTTAAAAAGCAAAAGACATACAATACAATTTTTTATTGTGTTACATGTAGACATATCTCCCCATTGACCCCCTCCCTCCAGGCATACCCCTCCAGTGTCTATGTTCATTGGTTATGCTCATATATATAGATACAAGTCCTTTGATTGATCTCTTATCTACACCACCACTCCTTCATCTTCCTGCTATAATTTCACAGTCTGTTTGATGCTTTACTGCTTCTGTATCTATCCTTTTGTTCATCAGTTTACAATGTTCTTTATTATCCACAAATGAGGGAGATCATGTGGTGCTTCTCCTTCATTGACTGGCTTATTTCACTTAGCATAAAGCTCTCCAGTTCCATCCAGGTTGCTGCAAATGGTAAGAGTTCCTTCTTTTTAATGGCAGCATAGAATTCCATTGTGTAGATGTACCATAGTTTTCTGATCCACTCATCTGCTGACGGGCACCAGGGCTGTTTCCAAATTGTAGCTATTGTAAATTGTGGTGCTATGAGCATAGGGGTGCATAAATCCTTTCTGATTGGTGTTTGTAATTTCTTAGGATAAATTCCTAAGAGTGGGATTGCTGGGTCAAATGGGAGATCCATTTTTAGTTTTTTGAGGAAACTCCATACTGTTCTCCACAGTGGCTGCATCAGTCTGCATTCCCACCAGCAGTGCAGGAGGGTTCCTTTTCTCTACATCCTCACCAACACTTGTCGTTTGTTGATGATTGTCATTCTGACAGGTGTAAGATGGTATCGCATTGTCGTTTTGATTTGCATCTCTCAGATAATTAGTGACATTGAACATGTTTTCATGTGTCTCTTGGCCTTCCTTCTGTCATCTTTCGAAAAGGTTCTATTTAGGTCCGTTGCCCATTTTTTTTATTGGATCGTTTATCTTCCTTTTATTAAGTTGTATAAGTTGGCTGTAGATGTTGGAGATTAAACCTTTATTACAATACAATTTAAAAATGGGCAAAAGACTTGAGCAGGTACCCGTAAAAGAAGACATCTATGCCTAGCTCTAATCCTTACATAAATGGCTATTAAGCATATGACAAGTTTCTCAACATTATTATTATTCATCAGAGAAATGGTCATTAAAATCACATACTTTGACGTACCCACCAGAATGGCTTACATTTAAAAAGTTGAACATAGCAAGAGCCAACAAGGATGTGGAACAATTAGAACTCATATATTGCTGGTGGGAATATAAGAATGGCATAGACACATGAAAAGACTCTGGCAATACCTACTAAATATAAATATACATCAAGCTACTGACACAGAAATTTTACTATTAGAGAGAAATGACTGCTTATATCCACAAAAATATCTATACAAGAATGTTCAAAGTAGCTTCATTCATAGTGGCCAAAATGAGAAACCCCAGTGTACATTAACAGGTAACTGGATTAATATATTCTGCTATATTTATAAAGTGAAATGTTTCATAGCAATAAAAAGGAAACGAATAAACTACTTCTTTACAATGCAACACAATATCTGATTTTCATTGACATAGAGTTGAGCAAGGAAAGCCAGAAAGAGAAGATTGTTCTATTTATATGAAATTTCAAGTACAGGTGAAACTAAACCCATGGGGATAGAAGTTAGAATATTGGTTACCTCTGGTGGGAATATTTACTGGGGGAAGGAATGCAGGAGCCTTCTGAGATGTTTAAAATATTTTACATCCTGATCTGAGTGGTGTTTCCTTAGGTATTTTCATATATAAAGATTCATTGAATTGCATTCTTAAGATTTGTGTACTTCACTATTTACCTGAATTTTAAAAACCACATATACACCAAATGAAAATTGCAAAATTTAAATCAGTAAATACTTAATAGAAATAAAACAAAAGAATGAAAGGGGAATATATATTTTTTCGAATTTGGAAAATACTGGGTCAGTTTTCACAAAGTACAATTGTAATCACTTAGTGAAACTTAAGGCCATATTTCCATGATGGCAAATGTCTAGAGTTTTGGAAATATCCTAGTAACTACTTGAAATGGTTTGCATAGTTATCCTGCTGTTTGTTTATATTTAGATACAGCCTTAAGTATAATAGAGTGATGATAGAATTGTATATCCAGGATACTCTTTCCTTCCTTCTCTTCCACGCCCCCCACCCCGGCCAAAAAAAAAAAAAAAAAGGAAAAGGGGACTGCTTAGTTGATAGAGGCTATTATTAATCTTGTCAGTAAAGGTCACTATACTTAGGATACTTTGACTCTACCTAGAAAGAGGGTGGGAAACTCTAAAATTCAGTACGTGTGAAGTGATATGAATAATTTAATTTTAATAATAAGCAATTTTCATTCTTTCACTTATTATGCAGGTAAGATGTAGCAAGGCTTGATTAAAAACAGGGACCCTAATTTACTAAATATATCCTTTTTCTTTTAGCAAACTTCAAAAAGACCATCCTCCCAAAATCCTGATCAATTTGTGTGCCTTAGTACTGATGCTAAACCTGGTAATTCTGTTCAATTCTTGGTTGTTATCATTTCAGAGGGACTTTGTATTGAAGCAGCAGTAGCACTTATTACTTCCTGCTTATTTCTTTCACATGGATGGGCCTGGAAGCAGTGCACATGTATTTTGCTCTAGTTAAAGTCTTCAACATATACATTCCCGATTATATTTTTAAATTTTGCCTAGTTGGTTGGGGTAAGTATATTGCCATTGCCCTTGATGTCTCTCTTTTAAGCCTGTGTGTCTTTCTAATTCTGGCTCCATTACACGAATATTAGGAACCAAAGTCTGTTATTATTATAGGTAAAGAATTAAGGATTTCCACACTGGTATTTGGATATATATCTCTTTTTCTGCCTATATTGATCTAGAAATGCAACTTTTAACCTCCATGCTGAGGAATTGATCTTCAAATATTTAACAAGCATCTGCTTGTGTATATGCTAAATGCTGATCTTTGTAGTGAGCTGATTTTAACCTTCCCTTTATGGAAGTTACAATCCCGACAAAAGCTTACTGTTATTTCAGCCAGCATTTAGGCAGCACTTACATGTACCAGAAACTGTCCTAAGTGCTTTACATACTCATTTAATTTTCACAAAATCTCTAATCATTATTTTCACTTAATATATTAGGGCACTGAGTCACAAAGGAACTAGGTAATTTGCCTAAAATCAACATAGCCATACTAACTGGAGGAACTGGAATGTGAACCAGGGAAGCTGTCTCTATAGTTTGGACTTTTAACCTCTGTGAACTAACCATATTGCTTTAAGGGACAGGGAAAAGACTTGCAATGTGTGAAATGGTGGTTGGTCACACATGCCCTGATTCTCACCACACCTCATGACTGTCACTATCACTGCTGCCCTCTGCAAGAAGCTAGGAATGAAACTTTTTAAAATTAGATGTCATTTCATTGGATTGCTTGACTGTATTTCTAACTGACAGGATCAGCTTGGCTTCTTTCCCTTCTCCCCACTTCCCTATTCAAAACAGATTTTGAATTCAGAAAATGTTAGACACATAGAAGATGTATATTAAGTGGAATGCATAGGGTACACAGGGAGAGAGATTTTATCTTCCACTGCTTTTCTAAAGACAAAGGCTTCCCAATTAGCTACTCATTCTTTTAATGAGTTCATTAACATATTACAAGTTTAATTGGATAAGGTCAGTGCTATTATCTATGCTAATATGGGGAATAGAGAAAGGCAATACTAAACAAAACATAATCTTAAAAAATTGTTTTAGTGCACTATGGAATCCATCAGAGATACAGAGCCCACAACAGTCAATACTCTCCCATTTATGCCTCATATCCTTCATCTCTAGTCAACTGTCAACTGGAAGATTGAATTAAGTTGTGTGAGAGTCTTCACAAATAATCCAAAGAGCTGAAAATCCACATGTGGCTAACTGTGAAGGGGTTGTAAATAGCACTCGATCCTGGTCTTCCTTCTCCCTCATCATCATTCATTTTAAACTTCCTCTTCAGTCTGTTCCTCCATCAGACCCTTGCTCCTTAAATGTTGGTGTTTCTCAGGGCTGGCTTTTCATCTCTTTGATATTCTGGTTCTACATCCACTTCCTGGAGTACTGGAGTGGCAGGAAAGGCTAAGACTTGATACTTTGGAGGTAGGAAAAACTTGGGAGTGTTAAGTAGACACACAAGCCAAGGCAACTTTCATATTCAGTTTATTACTTACATTGGTGGTGAAAAGAATAGCTAAAGGTGTCAGCTCCCAAGTCTTTGTCTCACACACTATGAAGAATGACAGCAAAACAAAAGGGGAACAGGTGGCTGTCACATGAGTTGTAGGATTCCTTGTTGTTTTGAGGAGCCAGCTCTAAACTGAAGGTATGCGGTATTTTATTCTGCAGCTCTGTTCTGAGGAGGCAGGGCGCAAAGCCCCACATCTCAGAATTTGGAAGCAACGAGAAACTGCCTCATGACAGCCTCTGAGAAAAGATAGGGAGGCAAATAGGAGTTGATCTTGGAACACCTTCTCACAGGCCTGCTGCCTTCTTAAATTCACGGAGGATCATAAGGCAGTGGTTCTCAACCTGTGGGTCGCGACCTCTTTGGAGTCGAACGACCCTTTTCACAGGGGTCGCCTAAGACTATTGGAAAACACCTATTTCCCATGGTCTTAGGAACCATCACACTGCTCCTCGGTGTAGCAAAGTATAGCAATGTAGTTTACTGTTGTTATATTAAGACTATTACCCATGCTACACCATGATTCAAGACACAATTTCATATATTTGTAATTAGAAATAAATATTTGACAATATATAATTACATATTGTTTTTGTGATTAGTCACTATGCTTTAATTATGTTCAATTTGTAACAATGAAAATACATCCTGCATATCAGATATTTACATTACAGTTCATGACAGTAACAAAATTACAGTTATGAAGTAGCAACAGAAACAGTTTTATGGTTGGGGCTCACCACCACATGAGGAGCTGTATTAAAGGGTCGCGGCATTAGGAAGGTTGAGAACCACTGTCATAAGGCATTCCGCCAAAATTCAGGTAATCGGTGGTCCAAGCCTATGCCTATGTGAATACCTGTAAGGTTGCCAGGGATTCAATGCTGATCTGTCCCACAGGGAGTTTCAGAGCATTTAAATATTAGATAAATGCAATCAGCTTTAAGGAAAATGAATATAGCATCTGTTTGTGTTTGAAGTTCTGTCTTTCTAATGCCAAAGCAACCTGTTGAAAATGTTTTATTCCTTTATTTTTTTCAGAGAAACATTTTTTATTAATGTGTTACATGTGTACATATCTTCCCATTCCCCCCTTATTCCTTTATTTAAGTCTCTGTCCAAGGAAGTAGATTTGTCCACACTTAATAAATAACAATCAATAGGGATATATATTTTTTAATTATCAAAGGGTAAGCAGAGCTTGGGACCACCTCACAACTTTCATCCTAAATGTAAGACTTCCCTCCTTCTTTTTCTGGTCTCCAACAGGTATTTCTTCAAATATCTATATCATGCTAGCCACAGTACTAGATGAGCAAAATGTAGATCTGAAGGAATTGTTATGTTTATCACAGACTAGGAAAATGGAGAATTTCTCAAGATGCTTAGCTATGAGTTTCCCCACCCTGGGCTGCCAGTTGCAAGTGTACACCCCCCCCCCCCCAATGTAACTTAACTAATCTTCACTGAACTTAATTACTACTGGTCTTTGCATTTTTGGCCGATTTAAAAAAAAAAAAAACGTGGTTCAGGGTTTGGTCTCTGGAGGAGACCACAAACAAATGAAAGAAACTAGACAAGAAAATATAAATTTGGGAATTGGGGGCCAGGCGGAAGCCCAAGAGAGGACTCCGCTTTGCTGTGGCCTTGCGATCCCTTTTATTCAGGTTTGGAATCCACCTATAGCCCTTAGGCAGGCAATTTCCAATAATATCTTGATGATAGCTCATCAGCAAGGATTTACAAAAGACTAAAAAGTGGAAGTTGCTTCAGCTCCCTTTGTCTCCACCAGACAGTGGGTGTATGGCTCTGACCCTTGCCAGAGCCTCAAGGTTGACCAGCCTTCTGGGTTCCTTGTCCACACCTCCTTGCTAGTGAAGGCAATGGCAGCTTCCAACACTTAGAACTCTGGAATTTCGAACAACTTCTTAAAAAACCCCTAAGCTGTGTATAGGTGTAATAATGCTAATAGTTTAGCAGAAGTACTAGTACCCTGTTTCCCTGAAAGTAAGACATCCCCCTAAAATAAGACATACTTCCAGTTTTGCCTCTCGCTGTAATATAAGGCATCCCCCCTAATTAAGACCTCCCCGATAATAAGGCCTCCCCTGAACATAAGACTTCCCCGGAATATAAGGCCCCCGAATCTACCTTAAGGCATCTGACTCCTGATTTAAAGAGACCTCGCACTGCCTAAATAGTTCCGGCTGTGATGCAGCCAATCAGTGAGCTGGTTTGTGATGACAACTACTACCTTACCGTATACAGTGGTACCTCGAGATACGAGTTTAATTCATTCTGTAACCTTGCTCGTATATCAAGTTGTTCGTATCTCAAAGCAAATTTCCACATTGAAATCAATTGAAATGCCGTTAATCCGTTCCAGCCCCCAAAATGCCACCTCAGTTGTTCTTGTTACATGTTTTTGAATAAGAAAAATGTATTTATAAATGACAAATATTGTATAAAAACATAATAAAAGAGAATGTAAAGGAATAAACTGGTTTTATAAAGTGTATTTACCTACTCATTACACTCTTTTTTTTAAAAAAAAATATTTTTTTTTATTGATTTTTTACAAAGAGGAAGGGAGAGAGATAGAAAGTCAGAAACATCGATGAGAGAGAGACATCGGTCAGCCGCCTCCTGCATGCCCCACAGTGGAGATGTGCCCGCAAGCAAGGTACATGCCCCCGACCAGAATCGAACTTGGGACCTTTCAGTCCGCAAGCCAACACTCTGTCCACTGAGCCAAACCGGTCCCGGCTACTCGTTACACTCTTAATGCTACACTTTATCCCTAAACTGAATGTAACTTAACTAATCTTCACTGAACTTAATTGCTACTGGTCTTTGCATTTTTGGCTGATTTCAAAAAAAAACGTGTCAAATGAGGTTTGCCTCTTCCTTTCAGAATGTTTCTGAAATGGGTGAGGCAAGTTTCATTGAACAGCTCCGATGCACGACCAGTAGCAACTTTTTCGGGGTGTTTCTTTTCCACGAAGTGTGACACCCTCTCCCACATTCCTAAGATCTCCTTTATCTCACTTGTAGAGATCTCCTCCACCTCTGCCTCCTCCTCGAAACCAATTTCTTGGAGAACCTCTGCATGTTGCTGAGACTGCAACTCTTGTAACTCCTCCGTGGTGAGTTCCAGAGAGTGCTCCTCCACGAGCTCATTCACGTCTCTCTCATCCACTTCCAGGCCCGTGGATTTTCCCAGAGACACTATCTCCTCCTCCACTGGCACCTCGGGTTCGAATTCTTCGAAGGTCCTTTCGGCTACGGCCTCAGGCCACAGCCTCTTCCATGCAGAGGTCAAAGTCCTCCTTGTAACACCCAGCCAGGCCTGATCAATAATTCTGAGGCACATCACGATGTTAAAGTGGTTCTTCCAGAACTCTCAAAGGGTGAGGTTTGTGTTCTCTCTCACCTCAAAGCAGCGCCGGAACAGGTGCTTGATGTACAGCTTTTTAAAATTAGAAATCACCTCCTGATCCATGGGCTGCAGGGTAGGAGTGGTGTTGGGAGGTAGGTAGACAACGTTTATAAACTTGAACTCTTCAAGGAGTTCATCTTCGAGGTTCGGTGGATGAGCAGGAGCATTGTCGAGGACAAGGAGGGCTTGCATGGTTAGGTTGTTTTCCTGTAGATAATTATTGTAACGCCCTTAGCTAGCCTTATACCCTTTATCGACTCCTGTTTAAGCACAGTGCATATTGTTGAAGTACTACATCCGTACTGCCTCGCCAAGTCAGCCACTCGCACACCTTGCTCATATTTTTCTATGATTTCACGCTTTAATTCAATAGACATCATCCTCTTCTGAGCACTGACATTTCCACTCGCTTTCTTCGGACCCATGGTTATAAAAAGAAATGTGATAAAGTATGTAAATGCACAAAAGATGCTTCGACAATGAGGTAAACAAGCATACTGACTGAGGTGTGGGAAACTATGAGACGCTCCAGTCGCGGTAAACTGGTGGGTCGTGTGCAGCTGGCCGATCTGTGCGATTACTCATATCTTAAAAATCTCATATGTTAGGGCACTCGTATCTCAAGGTACCACTGTACAGGTAATAAATTTCTTTTTTGTTGTTGTTCAACAATAAATGTGTACCGCATTCTTCTTCATGGAAAAATCAGACATCCCCTGAAAATAAGACCTAGCACATCTTTGGGAGCAAAAATTATTATAAGACACTCTTATTTTCGGGGAAACAGGGTACATTGTTAGAAGTAAAGAAATCATTTAAGTTTTGCAAAATGTACTTGAAATTCTTTTTTTTTTTAAACCCTGTGTCTATATTCACATCATGCTTGACTACTTTGACTGAACTGATTACTTTATTATAGTCTGGTTGAATTGATTGGTCATTAACTGATCTATCTAGTCAAAATGTCAAACTGGTAACGAGTATAGAAACAGCTACCCTGTCAGAAAAAAACACTAAAGGCTGCATCCGATTGCCTGTGTCCTTCATCCAAGGTGCCTGAGACAAAAAGATGGAAATGAGGGGAATATTGAACAAAAGAAAAAATCGGACAGCTCATCTTCTGAGAAGAAAGGCTTGATGCAAATTTGCATTCCGATGAACTAGATACTTCTATTGCCAAGTTGATTTTTGGTACTTGAGCTATTTTTAATAACCAGTGGGTGTTGTATTGGAGCCACTGGCATGCTGTTTAGTTTAGCAGATTGGAGAACTCCTAGAAATGTGTAACTTAGAATTTACAAACATTTTGCAAACAATGGTATTTTGATGCCTACACATCTGTGATTCATTTAAACAGTAGCTTCATTTGTCAGTGCAGAGTCATTGATCGGGATCTTTCCCCTGCTTTCTAATGGGATGCCTTTGGCTTGCTTCCCCACACTAGGGTCCCAGCAATCATGGTGGCAATCATACCGAGTGTGAAGAAAGATCTGTATGGAACTCTGAGTACCACATCCCCATTGGAAGTACCTGCATCTCTGCTTCTCAAATGATGATGCTCTGTATTTTTATGAATGAGAGAGAGAGAGAGAGAGAGAGAGAGAGAGAGAGAGAGAGAGAGAGAGAGAGAGATTTTTTGTTCCACTTATTTATGCATTCATTAGTTAATTCTCGCATTTGCACTGACTGAGAATCTAATCTGCAATCTTGGCATATTAGGATGACTGACCCTCTAACTAACTGAACTACTGGCCAGGGCTGATGATGCTCTTGACCATCAGATTATGGTGGGGTGTTCCTGGCCTCAGACTTGGTCTTGGTGCTGGCTTCAGGAAAGATTCAACATCAGCCTTTCTGGGCTAAACACAGTCATGAGCAGAGTCACACAATGGTTACGTACTGGGCTCTGTACGACCTTGGGTAACTTACTTTACCTCTTACTTTCATTTCCTGCTCTGAAAAGTGGAGATAATAGTTTTCTGCAAATGCTGTGTGCAAATTAAAATGACATTATGTATATAGAAAGTGCTCAGCATGTGGCCTGTTCCATGGTAAGTTCTATATAACTTGCAACTATTACAATTATAAAGCTTGCAGAACTTGGAAGGAATTGGAGTTGTCGCTATAAGAAAATACTGACACAGGATGGAAAACACTTTCTATCTTTCAACAACAAAGCTCTCCCCTGAAAAAGACTCCACCTCTTTTCTTTGTAAATTGACTCAGCTTTGTACTATTGTTTTTCTATTCTTTTTCTTCCTCCCTCTCTTTTTCTTTCCCCTGATCCCTCCCTCCTTCCCCCCCCTCTGTATATATACCAACATATAGCCATCTCTTTGATTTTCTCATGCACAGTCACAAAAGAGTAGCCATTTACTTTGCTCTATCTCTCTAGAACCTTCTTTAATAGACCTGTAGATGGTTACCATGAAGTCCTTTAGATTGCACAGTCTCATTTCTGATTTTATTTACTTACCTATATCCATTTTCTTTTTTTATTTAATAAATCTTCATTGTTCAAATTATTACATTTGTTCCTCTTTTTTTCCCTCATAGCAACCCTCTTCCTGGCTTTTATCCCTCCCTCTGCCCTTACCTCCCCTCTAATTGTCCTCATCCATAGGTGTATGATTTTTGTCCAGTCTCTCCCTGCACCCCCCTCACCCCTTTCCCCCTGATAATTGTCAGTCCACTCCCTTTCTATGCCCCTGATTCTATTATATTCACCAGTTTACTCTGTTTATCAGATTTTTTATTCACTTGATTTTTAGATTCACTTATTGATAGATATGTATTTGTTGTTCATAATTTTTATCTATACATTTTTTTTCTTCCTCTTCTTAAAGAGTATCTTTCAGCATTTCATATAATACTGGTTTGGTGTTGATGAACTCCTTTAGCTTTTTACTATCTGTGAAGCTGTTTATCTACCCTTCAATTCTGAATGATAGCTTTGCTGGGAAGAGTAATCTTGGTTGTAGGTTTTTGCTATTCATCACTTTGGATATTTCTTGCCACTTCTGTCTGGCTTGTATAATTTTTGTTGAGAAATCAGCTGACAATCGTATGGGTGCTCCTTTGTAGGTAACTAACTTTTTCTCTTGCTGCTTTCAATATTCTCTCTTTGTCTTTTGCTCTTGATTATGATGTGTCTTAGTGTGGTCCTATTTGGATTCCTTTTATTTGGGATTCTGTGTGCTTCCTGGGCTTGTAAGTCTATTTCTTTCACTATGTGGGGAAGTTTTCAGTCATTATTTCTTCAAATGGGTTTTCAGTATCTTGCTCTTTCTCTTCTTCTGGCACCCCCATATTTCTGGTGTTGGTACGCTTGAAGTTGTCCCAGAGGCTCCTTACACTATCTTCACATTTTGGGATTCTTTTTTCTTTTTGCTTTTCCACTGGAGTGTTTTCTGCTTCTTTGTATTTCAAATCTTTGATTTGATTCTTGCATTCCTCTAAGTCTGTGTTAGGTCTTGATATAATATTTTGTATTTCAGTTAGTGTATGTTTAATTTCTAGTTTGTAATTTTTCATCTCTAGTTAGTCCTTTTTCATCTCCTCTTGGGTCTAGCTAAATTTATCCATCTTTTCTAGGAAATTCTTGAAAAACCGTATAACGATTATTTTGAACTCTATATCCAGTCATTTATTTTCCTCCATTTCTTTCATTTGTGATCTGTTCCTTTGTCTCCACATTTTTGCTATGCCAGGAGAACTTCTGTGCTGGAGTCAGCCTTATGATAAAAAAAAAAATTGCAAAAGCCTCTCTGTTGAGCTCTGAGCTGATCAGACAGCCTTGGCTTCCAGTCAGCCCCATCCTACATGGACCCTGGGTCTCATGTGTCTCTGGGTAATTGCTGCAGCCCTCTCTGTGCACATGCACATGCCTCTAGACCTCTGCCTTTCCAGTTACCATGTGCTCTGGGACACGTATGAGTCTGGGTCCCCAGGGTCTCACTCAAAACTGGGGTTCAGTGCAGTTGGAAGTGGAGTTCAGCACAGTTGGGATGCTCCATCTCCTGCCTGCCAGAGAAAGCCAGTGGTGTGCACACCCTCACACCTCTGCCCTTTCATGGCTCCCCTAAATTTCCATGCACTCCTCCCTTTTCACAACAGTCCAGACTCCCCCCATATGAGTCTTGCACAGAACTGGGGTTCAGTGCAGTCAGATAAGGGGCTCAGTACAGTCAGGTGTCTCTCTCTCCCTCCCGCCAGAGGAAGCCAGCCAGGCACTCCACTGCTTGCTCTCTCCATGCACGCGTCTCTGTACCTCAGCTTTTTGCAGCTCTTCTGAGTCTCCGTGAGCCTCTCTCTTTCCTTCTAGTTGTAGAGTTTCCACTCAGCCAGCTTTCCTGTGGTTTTGGATGATGTCTGCTCTGTCTTTTAGTTGTAGTTTTGAAATTGTTGTGTGAGGCAGCATTTAGGTGTTCACCTATACCGCCATCTTAGTTTCTCCCGCATATCCATTTTCTTTAGCGTTGCCTCTCAAGTACTTTTTCACTATAGATTTTTCTCTCCAAAAGTAGGAGGTCTTGCCACCCAGACTCCTCTGTTTTTCATATTGAGATGACAGTTTCCAGAAGGTCAAAATTCTATTGCTCTTTTCAGCATATGCCTTCTAATCATAATTTCTTGCTATCCTTTCTTTCTCTCCCCTTTCCCATCTCACCTCATTCTCCATCCTCCTTCTTTGACTGTTTTGTGACTTCCATTATCTAGGTAAGTGTCCTCCATTATCTAGGTAATGGTTATTCTTCAAAGGGCAAAAGCAAAAGCAAAGTCAGAACAAAATCAATAACACTCCCTCTGAAAACACCTCTTTCATAAGTGAAGTGGTTAGTGAGAGGCAGACTGCTCTAAGAGCTTTTAAAAATATATATATTTTGAAAAAGTAATATAGGTATATGGTTCAAAATTCAAATGTACAAAAGAGAGTGAAAAATAAACCCCTCTTCCAGCCTCAAATATCCAGTTTCTCACCCTTGGTGCAACTCTTATTACAATAAAATTTGTGTAGATATTTTCTTGCATGCTTTGTTAACTAAATGGTAGGTAAACATTATTTGGTATCTAACAATAAGTCTTGGAGATAATTTTCTATTCAAACATTTAGTGCTGCAACTTTTATGAGTTTCTATAGCTTCCTTTAGGGTGAAGATGATATTCAGGGAAGCTTAAGTATTAGATTCTATTAGGAAAATTAAATGTTTTGCCCAACTCCCACCCAAGACACACAAACATACCCAAACTGACACACACACAAAAATATCAACACCAGCATGAATAATGTAAGCACAAGAGAGTTTCTTGGTTCTGGAAAAGAGGTCTCAGCTAAGTTGATACATAGTTAAATTAGTGAAGCTTGTCTATGTTAAAAAATCAGAGGTAATACTACCAGTAAATGGAAATTTTATTAGATGAAGTATATGTTCTTATGAATCACCAAATATTTTTTAATAGTCACTCCAGTGACTATTGTTGCCTTCTGTAGACCAAATTGGTAGCTGTAGTGGAAAGTTTATTTATTTATTTATTTATTTATTTATTTATTTATTTATTTTTATTTCAGAGAGGAAGGAAGAGGGAGAGAGAGATAGAAACATCAGTGATGAGAGAGAATCATTAATTGGCTGCCTGCTGCACACTCCCTGCTGGGGATGGAGCCCACAACCTGGGCATGTTGCCCTTGACTAGAATCGAACCCGGAGCCCTTTAGTCCACAGGCCAATGTGCTATCCACTGAGCCAAATCGGTTGGGGCTCTTGTGGGAATTTTAAAGTATGCATTCTACTTTAAAGTAATACAACCATAGCTGTTTACTTTTCATTAACTCTGATAAGCTCATCACTGTTTGCTTTAACATTCAGAAAAGTCAGTCATTAAAAAAAGAAAAGAAAAGCCAGTTATTGCTCATGTCCTTTTAACTGTGATATTTATTGTGCAAAGCAAAATTTATCCTGCAAAAAAAAAAGCTCAGGTATAAGGGAAGGGCCACTTTTGTTTTTGTTCAGTGCAGGAAGAGAATAGCCTCCTCAGGAATTGAACTGAGAGATTTCTGCATATGTAGGGCTTAAAATCCTCTGGGATTTCTGGCTCAACACTGAAAAGAAACCTGGACTGTGGTTTAGGAGACTGAGATTTGATTCCCAGCTCTGCCCCTGTGAATATGAGTAAGGTCTGTTAACTAGGTATTCTCAGATGGAATGAAATCAACTAGAGGATCTTCAGAGTCTCACTGAAAAAATGGGACTTTGTTTCTCTACCTCACAATGGTATTCTCTGTTTTATCTCTTACAGTTGTTGAATTAAAGACTATTCTCTATTTTACATCTCAGTTGTGGCTTATTTTTGCCTCATATTTCTCATTAATTTCTCCATGTTCTGCACTGTTCTTGCTCAACTGAATTCCATGAAATCCCAAAATCATAAGACATGGCAGAAGATGAACCTATATGACCTCAAAACACAACAAGCCTAACATTCTTACTTGGCCTCACCTGAGGGTTTGTCTTTTTTGCCTGGGGACACATGAGGACTTTTTTTCTTGTATCTTTTTTGCCATTTTTAATACTTTATAAGGTAATTTCTGTTTCTTTATTTTTTTCTGTGGCTATGTAGGCCTCCACCAAAGCTTTTGCAATTTTGGAAAATAAGCTCCTGTTTCAGGGATTCAAAGGAAGTAAAGATATTCCAAGAGGTCTTTGCTGTCAGTGAGTTGACATGCAGCCATTAGAAACATTAGCTAGATGTTAGGACTTCATTAAATAGCCCAGTCTCTTTTTCTCAGGGCATTTAGAAGAAGTTCAGGGGAAACCAAGATGTCAGCATAGGTGAACACCTAAACTGCTGCCATGCACAATAATTTCAAAACTATGACTAAAAGACAGAACGGACATCATCCAAAACCACAGGAAAGCTGGCTGAGTGAAAATTCTACAACTATAAGTAAAGAAAGGGGCTCACGGAGACTCAGAGGAGCTGCAAAAAGCTGAGGTACAGCGACAGATGCGTGGATAGGACGGGCGGCAGTGTGCCTGGCTGACTTCCTCTAGTGGGAGGGAGACGGAAACTCCTCACTGCACTGAACCCCAGTTCGGACTGCACTGAACCCCAGTTCCAGGCTAGACTCATAGAGTGGGAGTCTGGATTGTCTGGAAAAGGGAGGAGTGCATGGAAACTTAGGGGAGCTATGAAAGGCAGAGGTCTGGAGGCACACTCGTGAGTACATGCAGAGAGGACTGACTGCTGATTGTGCCTCTGGCTTTCCCTAGTGAGAGGAAGACAGAACCTCCCAACTGCAATGAAATCCAGTTCAGATTGCACTGAACTCCAGACTCATACGGGTTCCCAGAGCACATGGAAACTCAGGGGAGTTGGAAAGGCAGAGGTCTGGAGGCACCCAACACGATTGTGTGCAGAGAGGGCTGCAGTGGTTACCTAGGGACATTGAGACCCAGGACCATGTAGGGCAGGGATGATGGGAAGCCAAGGCTGTCTATTCAGCCCTAAGATTCTGCCCCATCAAAGTTAAACACAGATGCTTTTGAAATTGTGCAAGTCTTGTATCATAAGGCTGACTCCAGCACAGAAACTCTCCCGGCATAGACACAGCTGATCCTCACAACCAGGTCAATTCTGCCCAGTGATAACAACAACAATCAAGACTTAACTACAACAAGGCTGTACACACAGTCCACAAAGGGGTGCACCAGGAGAGTCCACCTCAGGTAACTGGGGAGTTGGAGCTACTGGGCTATATAGGACACCTAGCACACAAAGCTACTCTACCAACTCAGGGAAGCAGTGAAAATGCAGAGACAAAGGAACAGATCACAAATAAAAGAAATGGAGGAAAACAAATGACTGGATATAGCGTTCAAAACCATGGTTTTAAGGTTTTTCAAGAATTTCCTAGAAAAGATGGATAAATTTAGTGAGACCCAAGAGGAGATGAAAAAGAATCAACTAGAGATGAAAACGGACCAACTAGAAATTAAACATATGCTGACTGAAATAAAAAATATTATACAGAGATCTAAAAACAGATTAGAAGAACGCAAGAATCAAGTCAAAGATTTGAAATACAGAGAAGCAGAAAACACTCCACTGGAAAAGAAAAAAGAAAAAAGAATCCAAAAATGTGAAGATAGTGTAAAGAGCCTCTGGGACAACTTCAAGCGTACCAACATCAGAATTGTGGGGGTGCCAGAAGAAGAGAGAGAGCAAGATACTGAAAACCTATTTGAAGAAATAATGACTGAAAACTTCCCCCACCTGGTGAAAGAAATAGACTTACAAGTCCAGGAAGCACACAGAACCCCAAACAAAAGGAATCCAAAGAGGACCACACGAAGACACATCATAATTAAAATACCAAGAGCTAAGGACAAAGAGAGAATATTAAAAGCAGCAAGAGAAAAACAGTTAATTACCTACAGGGGAGCACCCATTCGAATGTCATCTAATTTCTCAATAGAAACTATGCAGGTCAGCCAGGAGTGGCAAAAAATATTCAAAGTGATGAATAGCAAGAACCTACAACCAAGATTACTCTTCCCAGCAAAGCTATTATTCAGAAATGAAGGGCAGATAAAGAGCTTCACAGATAAGAAAAAACTAAAGGAGTTCATCAATACCAAACTGGTATTACCCTGTTTCCCTGAAAGTAAGATATCCCTGGAAAATAAGATCTACTTCTAATTTTGCCTCTTGCTATAATATAAGGCATCCCCCTGAAAATAAAACCTCTCTGATAATAAGTCCTCCCCTGAACATAAGGTCTCCCCAGAATATAAGGCCCTTGACTAGGAATCAAACCTGTGAACTTTGGGTCCTCAAGCCAGCACTCTAATGACTGAGAAACTGGCCAAGATGAAACATTAAACGTTTGACCTCAGAGACTATGGCTGCATTAGACATCCTAACACATTGTAAAAAGGAGCCAGGCCAGGAAATTGTAGAGTCACAGAGGAATGAAGTTGAAGAGCAAAGAGTAGTCCGTCAAGGTGAGAGGACAAGGTTCTAGTCTTGGTTTTACTACAAATTAAACTTGAAAAAGTTGCCACAACT
Source organism: Lasiurus borealis (assembly GCA_004026805.1). Lineage (NCBI taxonomy): Eukaryota > Metazoa > Chordata > Mammalia > Chiroptera > Vespertilionidae > Lasiurus > Lasiurus borealis. The sequence continues at coordinate 18,164 of PVJN01010233.1, forward strand.
GGCTGAATTAGATTATTCTAAACTAATGGCTCTATAGCTCTTTAATCTCTTTCCTATTTTCTGATGAAAGGAAAACAAATGATAATGAAGTGATTAAATAGTAGGCCAAAGATGACATGAGAAGTAAAAGCTAGGGTTCTTGTTAATATGCCTCTGAATAAGTGTTGATGTTCATTTTAACCGGATTTTGCCTATTAAGAAATCTTGGGAGAAAGAGTCATGCAGAGTGATTTCTGAGTCTTAAACTCCGCCCCATGATCATATGCTTAAGTTTGACCCAGTTGATTTGGGCCACTGCAGTAGGGCCATTGTGAGTTGACTTAGGCAGTTCATTGAGTTAGGGTCTCCTTTAGTGCTTTTAACTATTTATTAATTTTATAAATGCTCTTTGGTGGTTCCATAGGATGCTCCAGGAGGAAAAAGGTTCTATGGTCAAAGAAGTTTGAGAAATGCAGCAAACTACATGTCCCCATTCTTGAAATGGCACCGTATACATTAAAAAGCTCTGAGAAATTCGGTTGGGGGAAAAATAATTTTAAAAAATTTGTTTTAGCCCTGGCTAGTAGCTCAATTGGTTGGAGCATTGTCCTGCACACCAAAAGGGTACATATTCAATTCCCATTTAGGGCATATACCTAGGTTTGGCTTCAATCTCTGGTCAGGTCACTTAAGAGAGGGAACCAATCAATGTTTCTCACATCGATCTTTGTCTCTGTGTGTCTCTCTCCCTTCTTCTCTCTGAAGTCAATAAAAATATATCAAGGGTGAGGATTAATATTTTTTGGTTTTGGCCCAGCACTTAAAAAACTTCAGAACACTTTGTTATTGTGGTTATTAATCCCTGAGGAATTGTGGGAAATATGAATTGGTATGCAGACATTTGCAAGGTGCAACAGGGAAATTGGGAAACAATCTGGAATAAGACATAGTTTTTTCCATCATGTCTAATGGTTCAAGAAACCATTTTGTTTTTCAGCGATGAAGTGTATTAACTGAACTGTTCCACCAGATTATGCTAACCATATGTAGCCATATGGCCTGTGAAAAGACACAAAATGTATTGTTCTCCTTTCACATGCCATTATTATTCTTTCTTATAGTGAGGACAGAATTTTTGTGAGCTCTCCACCCGACTCTCACATAGTTTTCTTGGAGGCTAGCAGCACTTGATTGTATCCTAGATTGTTGACTGAAGCTGTGGTGATTATTCTATACTTTACCTCTCTACATAACTACCTGAACTACACAGAGATTACCCTGGTCTCTGTATTATGATTGTTTAAGAACTAACCAGACTCAGTCTAGAATGTACAAAAAAGTAAATTAGAAACTAGATGCCTGTGCAGATTTCTTCCTCAGCACTAACTCCAGCTTCTCTCTGGGTCACTCATTCTGAGCAGGGGTTAAAAGGAAAGAAAGCTGACAAAAGAACAAGAAAGCAAAGCAGTTTAGAACTTAAAAAGGGAGGAGGAGTGTTTTCAAATCAGCAAGTGTTTCATTCTTATTGTGGAAGGGATGTGGTGTCTAAGCAGGAAGCCTACATGAGTAGTAGTGTAATCTAATTGGGGTTCTCCTGACGACTAAAATCAAAGTCCCGTAGATCCAATATCAACAGAGCCAAGCTGTCTCTGTCTGTTAGATATGCTTTTTAAAAATATTTTACTGATATTTTACAGAGAGGAAAGGAGAGAGATAGAAAGTCAGAAACATAGATGAGAGAGAGACATCGATCAGCCGCCTCCTGCACACCCCACAGGGGAGATGTGCCTGCAAGCAAGGTACATGCCTTTGACCAGAATCGAACCTGGGACCTTTCAGTCCGCAAGCCGACGCTCTATCCATTGAGCCAAACCGGTCTTGGCTAGATATGCTTTATGTCAGTAAAGCACCAAGAGTTTGTAGTTCTTAATCCTGCCTACAAAAGAGAATGTGCCATGTTGAAGAGAGGGTGTTTTCAGAGCCCTGAGTTTCAAACACAAGTCTCTCTCTCTCTCTCTCTCTCTCTCTCTCTCTCTCTCTCTCTCTCTCTCTCTCTCTCTCTCTCCAAATACTCAAAATAAAAATGCAGTGAAGCAAGTGCAGAATGTCACCATTTAAAAGACAGAAGGCAAGTTCATAATTTTAGCTGAAGGGGGTTGCCCTGTGATCAGGTGTGAAAAAGTATGATCATCATGAGCCATTTCTGAAAGATGGGTGCACAAATAAAAATACAGTTGATAAAAACCTGACATCCTCCCTCATTTGTATGCTCTCATGAGTAATCAGATCAATATGTTATTGGAAAGGAAGGCTGTCAGGCAGAGAGGGAGGGTGAGCAGGCAGCTCATTGGAATTCACAGAGTAACCTTTAAGTCTGAGAACTAACTTAAACTCCATGCGGGAAATCAGAGCAGTAATAGGTGCTTGCTGTCACTGTTGCCCCTTGTTCATGCTGGAGCTGGAGTTTTACCTGCTCTGAGACTAGGGTTTGCTCTCATCAGGTTGCTGTACCACCTTCCAGGTGGCTGCTGCTCAGAAAAGGATGCTTGATTCATCACCACATTTGTTTGGTGACAAATGGAGACAGAGCCCTCGGGATAAGTGGTGAGATTTGTCATTCCATTTAGCCTCCAGATTGCTGCCTCCCACCTGGAATCAGAAAGTCTCGGGGCTGGAATCAAGGAACCAATAACTTCCCAATCCAACTTGCCATAAGGTGACAGGAAGTGTCATGCCTCTGCCTCAAACTTTCCAGAGACTGAGAGCTCATTATTCTATACAGCAGGACATTTAACTTCTCTCTTTTTAAGAATTGAAATGTATCTGGCATATAACATTGTGTAAATTCAAGGTATACGACAAGTTCATTAAATATATTAACATATTGTATATTAGTGCCACTGTGGTATGTAATCAGCTCTGAAATTTATCTGGGTTATCCTTTCCTGAGAGTAGTGTGTTTAGTGGTTAAGCCCTTGGGCTTTGCAGCCGGACTACTTGTCTTCAGTCCTAATGCTGCTAGTTCAACATGAGCTCTGTGACTGTATCAAGTTTACTAGATTTCTTGGGCTCTGAAGTATTTCATCTATAAAAATTAGATTAATAGTACAATGCCTATGGTCTACTCATTGCTGAATAAACACTAGCTGTGATTTGTCACTACATGATTATTTGTGGCTTCCTCCCATTGTTTCTAACCTGGCAACCACACAAAACAAATATAATTTGTTCTTTTTATGACAGTCCTTTCAGAGGGTAGTTGTGACTATAGCTATGATCTCTCCCCACCCTTTATTACTTACTCCAAGTTTTCTCTTATTCAAATACAAACACCTCAGCTCTTTCAGCCTTTCCTCAAGTCCATCCTTCTTCTTCTTTTCCCTAAGTATTCTTGAAAACTACCATTTTTCATATGCTTTTAAAACAAAGTCTCCCAATCTGAGCATGATACTGGTAGGAGGAAGGACCAAACCGGGGCAGATGGCAGGAGACTCTTACCTGCCTCAATCAAGGTTCTTTACTCCCAATAATGCTCTAGCTGAAGTGAATTTGGGGGCATTTACTGTTGACTCATGCTCAGCTTGCAATGTAAGACATCTTTGATCCATCACTAATTGTTTCTCTTCAGGACAACTGCCCAATGAAATGGTAAACTAAACCTTGTATAGAGACCAAAATTTCCAAACTGCACTTGGGCCAAAATACATATTTTGCGGCTCAAGAAGGTATTACTAAGGTTGCAGGAGGCTGTGAGAGTTTGTGTATCAAGTGCCTTGAGGTTCAAGTCAACAAGCATCTATTGAGCTGCTACACATAGCATTAGAGTCAAAGATAGAAGTGATGTAAAAATGAAAATGAAAGATACTTCAGCCCCCAAAGATATTACAGCTAGGAAGAGAGATTGATAATACATGGAGAATAATATAACCAAACATAGCAAACATAACAAAGTGCTGTGAGAATTCAGAAATGGGACAGATGAGTTTCAGTTTGAAGCATCTGGAAAGGCTTTGTGAATAAAAAGATTTTTTAGCATGGACCATAAATAAAAGTCTGGTTGTTGACAAGAGTTATTTATGCCCATTATACCCCCCAAACATTAGGAAATCCAATTGACCTTTCAGGGCATTGTAATCAGGATCGTCTTACATCCCACTTTTATCTTCCAAGAAGATATTTAAGAGTGTGGGGATGAGATATAGCCAATCTTGCTGGTAGGTAAATTCAGCATTCCTATGCTACTTGCAGAGCAAAATAAAGGCTGGCAGTGGAAAATTAGGACACCAAATTTATTGTCTCCACACAGTGCAAAAGAGTGTGTATTTGTTACTTATTGTGTGTAACAAATTACCCCCAAATTTTAGCAGCCTAAAAGAAAAAACACACAGTTTCTGGGGATAAGGAATTCAGGAGAAGTTTAGCTGGGTAGCTGTGGCCGAGGAACTTTTACAGTTGGTCAATCAGTCAGGTCTAGAGAATCTGTAGAAGGAGACTATACTAGGATACTAGGATGTGATTGCCAGGGTGTGGTGATAACTGAAAGTAATTTAAGAGGCTGGCTACCATTGCTCTCAAGCTTTAGGAGGGACAGCAGCCCAGGGGAAACACTGGTTGACATGAAATCTTCATACAGGTCTTCCTGCCACCACTGCCATTGACAGAGAGGCTAGAAACATGAATGAACTCAGAAAGCCAATGATGACCCTGTGATTCCTTAGGAGTATTTACAATGAGAAGAACAGACCTGATTCTGGGCACTGGTGACAGCCATTGAAAGAAGCTGAAAAAGACTGACCTCTTGTCATAGGATTCCTCATTTTTGTGTTCCACTGTGTGATGAAGAAGAGTGCGGGAGCAGTGGCAGATTCACCTCTGTTGCAGGTGGTTGCAATTGGATAACTTCTGGTAAGATGCCAGTTAGGGTCTATTGTAAAATTTTATAGGTTTTATAAAATTAATAAGATTTACTTGTCTCCTTACTTGAGTTCATGAAGCATTAGCATAAAAATGGAGGCTATCTCCATGTCATGAAAATAATTTGTACTTCTGTGCTAAGATTAATGAGGTCAGGTTAAAGATGTGATTTGGGCCATATTTTAACTAATTGAAGCTTCTCTTTTGGCCCACATTCCTTAGATTGCTTTTCCTTGCTGTCAACCGAGTCTTGATTCAATTAAAAGAACATTGATTGAGTGTCTACTGTGTTTCAGGCACTGAGTCACAGGGGCTTTCTGGCCTATAGCCAACACTGGGTTGAGTGAAGGTTGGAAGCAAAGAGTGATGGTGCAGGTAGAGAACTTGTCAACATCCCTAACATGCCTGTCTAGTGAGCTACTTTGATGTACCCTTCCTGCACAGTAGGAGATGTAGTGGACTCTGATGAAGCCTCTGAGACTATCTCCAATCCGGGCAAATTTATTTTCTATGTATAAAAAAGCTCTTCCATCCAATTAAGGCAGCTTCTGTCAATCTCAATGCAAAGCTCCTTTAGGGAAAACAGTGCTTGAACTCAAAGATTCTACTCCTTTACGCTGGGCATGTCAGTCACCTGCTAGTTATTGTGCGAGACAATTGGAAAAGCAAATATTCTGGGTAGATGAATTGGCACTGCCTATACCACATATTACGATTCAAACTTACTTTTTATAATTTCATGGAAAATCTGACTACTTGAGGTACTCATAACAAACACACTGTACATTGGACTTAAACACAATTTTGAGGTAAACTTACCCATCTGAAATATAGAATTTTATGAGTTTTATGTTTTTAAGTTTTTTATTGTCATTTCAGATGGGAGCAGCAGATATGAGCTAAATGTTGGATATAAATGGTAAAGATTGGAGAAAACCTTTGAGCACAAATTATTGTCACCATCCCTCAAGTCAACTACAACTAGTTCTACTTTCAAAAATTTAGGCCCTGCACAAGGCACTCCTTTAAAAATAAACTTCCCACGTGGTAGGAGGAAAGGCTGTGTTGCTTATACTTAGATTTCAGAGATATTGAATTAATATGAGGCCACAAATGTGGTCTTGATATATACTTATTCCTCAAAATTAAAAGTTCAGGTGCATGTATATACATGAGCTGGTTGAGAAAGTGTATATAGAAGCAGTTTGTATGTACAAATCTGGTGGGTGATTAGACTGGTAGCAGAAAGAATGTACTGAAGGTAAAAAAAAAAGCTATGTGCAATTTAAACAGATTGTTATAGATTACTAAAAACAGAAAAAATGTAGATGTTGTCTAGTGCAATCCTCTCAGTTTGCAGGCGAGGAACCTTAAGCAGGAAAAGAAAACTTTCCTATGTACAGTCACTCAGCCTATCAACAGAGAGAACTGGTACCAGGACTTTGGTATCCTGGATCTCAAGCTAGTGCTCACCATATTCTATCAAGAATACCCACTAAGCTGTACAATACTCTTAGATGCTCACCTTCTTCCACAGGAAAGTCAAATTTCTAGGTACAGAGACAGATGATGAGGTGGAGATGGATGGTGGAAGGCAAAATATAGGAAAACAGTCTAAAGGCAAAGCGAGCAAGAACTTAAGAACTCAAGTTGATGTTATGATGACTTTATGTTCTGTGCTTTCAGCTGGATGATGGTGCAGTGGCCTCTGGCTGCTTTTTTAAAGACCAAAGTATATTCCAATCACAGAATACCATTGGTGCTCTGGCTGTAATCGTTCTCCCACCTTCTGAGTGCTGGCTGTAGAACTGCCTTTTCTACCTATATTTTTATTATGTTGGTTCCATACAACAGTTTTATTTCCAATGGTTGGAATCATCATGGTGGATTGTTTAAGCATCAAACTAGGAGTCAGAAAGCTTGGCTCAAGTCCCAGCTCTTTCACTAACTCTGTGGCATTGGGGCTATTACTTTCAGAGCTGCAGTTTCTCTACATTCAATACAAGACTCTGTGAGGAAGCACTGTTTTCCATTTTAACTAATTGGTCTAGTGTACAGAGTCTCAGTCTCCATTTCCGCATGGAAATGTTGGTGCATATAAAAAACTTTTTCCTTGACCACAAGCATCCATTAAACTGTGGCCAGCTAGCTTGTAGATATGCTATGATGTTCATATGGAGGCACTGGAGAGCTATGGCCTATAGAAGGCAGGGATTATGGAAGCTCTTTAGTAGATAATAGTTGGAGCTGACTGGGTAAAATCATTTTTGCAAAGGGGTTGGTTAGTATTGGCCCCCCTGCTGTCCCTGAGGGGTATTGTTTTATTAGCAAATATACAGATCAACTGTACACATTTTTCTTATGGGGAGCACTGGCATATCCCATAATCAGGATTTTAATGTTGTACCAAGCAATAGATTTAGAGAACTAAGGCACCAGAAGAAGTAACTCAGCCAGTGTGGCAGGTAGTCCAGTCTCTTTGGCTCAGGTTCTAAAATTGAAATCGGGATGCTACCATCAGACTGTAGCAGCTAGAAGCTTGATTCCATTAGCATAGAGTGGAAACTTGTGCCTTCTGTACCAATAGACACTCTCAGGCTGAGAAATAAACCTTCAGAGAAGGAATATTAAATTCATGGGAGGGTATAGGTATGTGTGTTACTATTTTATGTTGACTCTTCTGAAGGCCTCTAAGGTTTGTCTGTGCATATCCTTCCCCAGGTTAAGGTTACTGTGAATAACACAGCTTGTTAACTCACCCTGGATTTATATTAAACTATCCAAGGAAGGCACCACAACTTTCACTTCCTTTCTAATTCCCATATTTATTTCTACAATAGAAAAAATTCTTATACCTTTACTATATGCAAAGTCCTCAATGTCACAAGGACTTTGTTCAGATTTTTAACAAAAAAAAATGTTATTTTTTGTTCGTTAATACAGGTAACTATGATGAAGATTCCTAGTGTTGCTCTCCCTTGAGTTGGGATGATGTGCCTAATTGTGTGAGAAGAATATTACCTGTGGAAATCAAAATGAATTCTTTTCATAAACAAAGATTCCTTCAATATATCCCAGGAGAAATACATTACTCTCCTCATTTCCAGATTGGAGAAAATGTTGAATTTGTGAAGCCATCTGCTCCAACTTCATATTCTAAATATTATTTTGGAAGGAGCAGAACAAGACAGCATCTAGTGAATATTAAAGTCAGGATAATTATCCTATTTATTGTTATAGTGGTTTCTTTCTTTTTTAGATAATATTTGAGTTTATAGTTATGATATACTAAGGAAGAAATGTCTATTTAGCATTAGAGATTTTATTTCAAAAACTCTGAATGTTCACATGCTCTTGAAAGAAAAAAAATTCAGATCAGGGTTCTTACTGCTTGAGAATCAAACAATTTCAGGAAGCCAAAGGTGACATGACACCACAGAAGAAGATGGGAAGAACCACAAGGTTGTACCTTTTGGAGAAAACAAACAAAATCTGTCATGAAATCTCCATTATTCAAGTCACTCTTCTGATTGAACACCCCTGTTAAAAAGGAAACATGTTCTATGAAAAGGGTAGCTCATCAATTCACAGACACCCAAGAATTCTCTAGTAGGGAGAAATTTCTCAGTCAAGACAACTCGTGAGGCAACAGCAAGCAGGGTTCTGAATAATGGAACAGGAAAGGGACTGTCTGAAGCTGGAGTTTCTCTCTAGGGAGGAAAGGACAGGTCAAGGTAAGCAGGAAAGTAAAGGGATGGAGACCAGAAGAGTCACTCAAAGCAAAAGAGTGAGCATTGAAGATAAATTATGTTTGTTTTACACTAGCATTATAGCTGGCCTTCTTAATCCCATTCCAAATATTGCCACCAAGGCTTCCCAGCCAGGCAGGCTGCTTGCATTTGTGCTCTAGAAGGATACACCAGCAATTGTGTTCTTTATCAGTTGTTGCCTTCAGGAAAGGTAACGGGGTATCCAGAGGCAGGAAAGAAGGGAGATATACTTTCATCCTATACCTTTTTATCTTTCAAATCTTGTACTGAGAGAATATGTTACTTCTCCAAGCAATAAATAAATGTCCACATTCATAAATAAAGACCATTGGACCCTTCAAATGAAAAGAAAGATAAACACTTGGGCTTCAGTATCATACATCTAATCTACCATTACCTTTGTGGGTATGTATGGTGCAGTGAGCTGTGGGGACAACAGAGATGAGTTGGGTTCAAATCCTAGGTCTTGACAAAAATGTGACAGATTCCTAGATGTGAGACTTGGGGAAATTAATAATAATAGCATATTCATACTTGAGCTAAAGTGAGGCTTAAATGAAATGATGTCTATAAATTATCTAGCATAGTGAAACACAATACTTTTTTATTGTTTAAAGTATTACAAATAGTAGTACATATGTCTCCTTTTCTTCCCCCATTGACCTTCCCCGGGCCTTCCCTCCCCTCCCAGGCACATGCCCTCATCCCACCCCACCCCTAAGGTCTTGTGTCCATTGGTTATGCTTATATGCATGCATACAAGTCCTTCAATTGATCTCTTACCCCCCGCCAACCCTTCCCAGGCTTCACACTATAATTTGACAGTCCTCAAAGCTGCTCTGCCTCTGTATCAATCTTTTTGTTCAACAGTTTATAATGTTCTTTATTATCCACAAATGAGTGAGATCATGTGGTATTTTTCTTTCACGGCCTGGCTTATTTCACTTAGCATAATGCTCTCTGGTTCCATCCATGTTGCTGCAAATAGTAAGAATTACTTCTTTTTTATAGCAACATAGTATTCCATTGGGTAGATGTACCATAGTTTTCTAATCCACTCATCTGCTGATGGGAATTTAGGCTGTTTCCAAATCTTAGCTACTGTAAATTGTGCTACTATGAATATAGGGGTGCATATATTCTTTCTAATTGGTGTTTCTGTTTTCTTGGGATATATTCCTGGACGTGAGATTACTGGGTCAAATGGGAGTTCCATTTTTAGTTTTTTGAGGAAATTCCATACCGTTCTCCACAGTGGCTGCACCAGTCTGCATTCTCACCAGCAGTGATGGATGGTTCCTTTTTCTCCGCATCCTTGCCAGCACTTGTCATTTGTTGATTTGCTGATGATAGCCATTCTGACAATTGTGAGGTGGTACCTCATTGTTGTTTTGATTTGCATCTCTCAGATGATTAGTGACTTTGAGCATGTTTTCATGTGTCTCTTGGCTTTGTGGATGTCCTCTTTTGAAAAGTGTCTATTTAGGTACTTTGCCCATTTTTTGATTGGATTGTTTATTTTCCTTTTGTTAAGTTGTATGAGTTCCCTGTAAATTTTGAAGATTAAACCCTTATAGTAAATAACATTGGCAAAAATGTTCTCCCATACATTGGGCTTTCTTATTGTTTTGTTGATGGTTTCTCTTGCTCTGCAGAAGCTTTTTATTTTGATGTAGTCCCATTTGCTTATTTTCTCCTTAGTCTCTCATGCCCTAGGATCTGTGTCTGTAAAGATATTGCTACAACATGTGTCTGAAATTTTGCTGCCTATAGAGTCTTGTAGGATTTTTATGGTTGCCCATCTTACATACAAGTTCTTTAGCGATTTTGAGTGTTTGTTGGTTTTTTTTTTTGTGTGTGTGTGTGTGTATGGTGTAAGTTGGTGATCTAGTTTCATTTTTTTTTTGTGTGTATCTGACAAAATTTCACAGCATCATATATTAAAGAGGCTGTTTTGACTCCATTGTATGCTCTTGCCTCCTTTGTAAAAAATTAATTTAGCATAATGCCTTGGGTCAATTTCTGGGTCCTTTATTCTGTTCCATTGGTCTATATGTCTGTTCTTGTGCAAGTACCAAATAGTTTTGAGAACCATGGCTTGGCAATATACTTTGATGTCTGGTATTGTGATCCCTCCAACTTTGTTCTTCTTTTCAGGACAGTTGTGGCTATTTGGGGTCTTTTTTTATTCCAGATGAATTTTAAAGAGTTTGTTCTATATCTTTGAAATGTGCCATTGGTATTTTCATAGGTATTGCATTGAATCTATGGATTGCTTTAGGTAGTATAAACATTTCAATGATTTTGTCTCTACCAATCCATGAACATGATATGTTCTTCCATTTGTTTATGTCTTTCTCTAGCTCTTTTTTCACTGTCCTGTAGTTTTCCAAGTACAGGTTTTTTACGTCCTTGGTTAAGTTTATTCCTAGGTATCTTAAATTTTTTGGTGCAATGGTAAATAGGATTGTTTTGTTTTTTTTTTCCTTTCTCTTTCTGTGAGTTCATTATTGGCATATAGATTTCTTAGCATTAATTTTGTATCCTACTACATTGCCAGATTAATTTATTAGATATAGTAGTTTCTTTTTTTTTTATGGAGCCTTTGGGGTTTTCTATGTATAGTATCATGTCATCTGTGAATAAGGACAGTTTTACTTCTTATTTTCCAATTTGGATGCCTTTTATTTCTTCTTCTTGTCTGATCGCTATGGTTAGTACTTCTATTACTATGTCAAACAGGAATGGTGAAAGTGGGCATCCTTGTTTTGTTCCTGTCTTTAGGGAAATTAGTTTCGTTTTTGCCCATTGAGTATGATGTTGGCCATAGGTTTGTCATATAAGGCTTTTATTATGTTGAGCTATGATCTCTCTATTCCCATTTTGCTGAGTTTTTATCAAGAAAGGGTGTGGAACTTTGTCAAATGCTTTTTCTGCATCAATTGATATGATTATGTGACTTTTGTCTCTCAGTTTGTTTATGTGATGTATCACATTTATTGATTTGCAGATATTGTACCATCCTTGCATCCCCGGAATAAATCCCACTTGGTCATGGTGTATGATCTTGCTGAATCTGATTTGCTAGAATTTTATTGATTTTAACATTTATGTTCATCAAGGATATTCACCTGTAGTTCTCTTTTTTGTGTGGTGTCTTTATCTGTTTTTGGGAATTAGGGTAATGATGGCTTCATAGAAAGAGCTTGGAAGTGTGTCTTCCTCTTGAATTTTTTGGAATAGTCTGAGGAGGATAGGTTTTAGTTCTTCTTTGAATCCTTAGTAGAACTCCCCTGTAAAGCCATCTAGACCAAGACTTTTGTTTGCTGAAAGATTTTTTATTGCTGTTTCAATTTCTTCGGTCATTATCAGCCTATTCAGATTTTTTTTTTATTTTTCTTGTTTGAGTTTTGGGAGCTTATGTTTTCTAGGAATATGTTCATTTCATCTAGGTTGCCCATTTTGTTGGAATAGAGTTGTTCATAATATTTTTTATAATTGTTTGTATTTCTGTGGGATTGGTTGTTACTTCACTTGTTTCATTTCTGATTTTGTTTACCTGGGTCCTTTCTCTTTGCTTCTTGGTGAGCCTGGCTAGAGGCTCATCAATCTTGTTTATCCTTTCAAAGAATCAGGTCTTGGTTTTGCTGATTGCTTGTATTTTTTTTTTTGGTCTCTATTTAATTTATATTCACTCTGATCTTTGTTATTTCCTTCCTTCTGCTTACACTGGCCTTTTCTTCTTGCTGTCTTTCTAACTCTTTGAGTTGTAGGATTAGGTAACTTATTACCATTGTTTCTTGTGAAACACAATACTTTTACTTATTTTTTAAAATATTTTTATTGATTTTAGAGAGGAAGAAAGGAGAGATAGAATAATCAATGATTAAAGAGTCATTGATCAGCTCTCTCCTGCCCACTCTGCACTGAGGATTGAGCACCGTAACCCAGGCATGTATCTCCTGTGTTCATAGGTTGATGCTCAACCACTGAGCCATGCCAGCTAGACTAAAACACAATATTTTAGCTCCTTTCTCTTTCCAATCCCATCCACCTCTAATCCCTTCATGGCCTCACCCACCATGTCTGCTGTATGAAGGGAACCATATTGAATCCTTTAAATAAGATTTGCCACTAACTACTAAATAGCCTGAAACACTAGTACCTTTCACTGGTATAAAGTTCTTACATTCTTCTTTGTCCTCTCTGCTATCCCATAAACATAAAAAATGTATGTAACTCATAGGCCCCTGGTTATCTGCCTCAGAGTCAATCCCCTTGCCTATGAAATTTTACTCTGATGAAAGCCCACATACTTGGTTTCCCATAGGGCTTTGTGTACTTTTTTGTAGGGAAAGATATATACCTCTGCATGTGCTTTGATTTGGGGGATCATTTTTGGCTGTGAAAATGCCCTTGATTGTTTTTTTTTTCAGAGATTAATAGGACTCTGATTGTTCTGCTGCTACTGGAGTGATGACTGTACAGCCTGTCTCTAATGACCTGACATGCTGTCAAGAATAGAAATGCAATTTCATAGAAAAGTTCATGATTCCTGTCATGACTTCTCCTGCTAATTAGTAAAACATGGGTTTATCGCAAATTAGGTGACAGTTTGAAATTGTAGGGGAAACACTGATGAAACATCTTTTAGGCATCCTTTGGTTTGCACTTCCTAGACCCACAAAATGGATGACGTTTGTGTGAAGACAGACCCAACTGACTATGGAAAAGAGACCCTAGAACCTTCGGGCTGCTTTCAATCAACAATCAACTCCCAAGCATTCATTGAGTCCTGACATGAAGAGAAAGATTCAGAAATATCACACTTATGCTATTACTTCCAGCAACTTACTTATTTACCTGGGAAAACCAGATATACACATTGGAATAGTGAATGATTAAAACAAGGATTTGGGGGAAGAGAACTGCTTCACCAGCAGTACATGTTGCAGTATTTAGTCAGGACTGAAGGTAGGGTGTTTTAGATATTTTGGGGGGACAGCTTGGGTAAGTCAGGACTCCATTTCTCAATGCCACAAGCAAATCCTCATTACCAAATCAACAAAGGTACAAAGCCCCCTGGATGTTTCAGGGTATTGGTTCTAATTATTTATTCTCTGCTGTGCTCTGGTATTCTGTGGGCAAGATGGAAACACTGACTAGTACTAAACTATCTCTAGAACAAGTTTAAGGAAGCTCCTGCCCAAGACCCTAATCCTTACTGTTTTTTCAGAAGTCCCAAAGATGGCAGTGATCATCTATGATGGCCTATTTTCCCTGTACCCAGAGATATGGGAAGGTTGGAGACTAAAAGAGTAAAAGGAGATAAGGCTTATAACTTCAATAGCTATGGTTAATGGGTATGATTCTTGTTCTGACTTTAAAAAATTTAGGGGTCATACGGAGTTTGGAGCATTGGAGGAAGGACCTAGTTATAACGCTATTGATTAAGCAAAAAATAAAAATAAAATGGATTAAATTAATACTGATAATATCTAGCACCTTATAGGCATGTCATAAAGATTTGCTGTGTGCATAAATGAATAGTCTAAAGTACATGAGTTGTGGAATTCTGAGAAGATGGCGGCTGGCAGGATGGAGGTGAGGGAGAGGAAGTGAGTGAAGGGATGAAAAGAGAGTGTGTGGGTGTGTGTGGTGGGTGTGTGATTGAGTAAGGGACAGTTGAATCTCACAGGAGCAGTGGGGGCTGGCAGTCCAGGCTCTCTTGGACAAGGAGAGACAGCCATCGCGGCTTTCACTCCCCGGACTGCAGGACTCAGGCGCGGAGCCCACGCCAACTTGAAGGGGAAAATGGCCTTTCTTTGGGAACTCACCAACACCGCCAACCAGACAGGCCTTGGAGCTGCCCTGCGACCCAACAGCTACTCCAGCCAGAGTCCTCCTGCCACAGCTGCAGACCCAGGGACCCTGGGACCTCCGCCTCCAAAGCAGTGAGTGCAACCTCCCCCTCCCGGGCGACATCGGTGCAGCTGCAGCGCACACTGGTCACAGCTTGCAGAATGCCTGGTTGCCGCATTTGCGCGTGCCACGGTTGCCCAGTCGGCGGCATTCCCTCAGCACCAGTTTGCAGAGCACCCTAGTCCCTGTATTTGCAGCCTGCCCTGGTCGCCCTGTCTGTGACTTGCCCTCCTCTCTGGTTTGTGGAGCACTCTGCATCTTTGTGGCCACATTTGCAGCATGCACTCATCGCGGGTTTACAGAATGCCCTAGTTGGCAGCTTGTTTATAGTCCTCCCAGGTCTGTGCATTTACAGAGCACCCTGGTCAGCGAGTTTACAGCCTACCCACATCAGTGTGTTTACAGTCCAGCACATTTCTGGCCATCCGCTCCCTAGCCAGTGCTTGGGAGCCACTGGGAGCCCCCACAGGTGTGATTTTGTAACTCTGGGCACTACAGTCACACCTCTCCAAGATATAGGCCCCCCTGAAATACATCACCCCAACCTAGGGGTCCCTGGTGCCATTGTGTGTTCCTGCTGGGCACCAGTGATCTCAAGGGTGCAAAAGAGCAAAAATAGGGACACTGCCCTCCACGGCTGCCAACTTCTAGACACTACAGTTGTGCTGTTCAAGCTCCTAGATTTACATCAAGAGAACCCAAATAGCTCAAGTAGGGGGCTACAATAGATTAAGAGAATACACCAATAGCACCATCCCCTCCAAAAAAAAAAAAAAAAAAAACTTGGGTAGAAAAGCAATTGGATCTACAATTAAAACATTACAGGAGACATGCGTATAGAGAATCCAAGATGGCGGCATAGGTAAACACCTACACTGCTGCCTCACACAACAATTTCAAAACTACAACTAAAAAACAGAACGGACATCATCCAGAACCACAGGAAAGCTGGCTGAGTAGAAATTCTACAACTAGAAGTAAAGAGAGGGGATCACAGAGACCCAGAGGAGCTGCAAAAAACTAAGGTATGGAGACACTTGCGCGTGGAGAGAGCAGGTGACGACGAACCTGGCTAGCTTTCTCTGGCAGGAGGGAGACTGAGACTCTCAAAGGCATTGAACCCCTTATCCTACGACACTAAACCCCAGATCCAGCCGAAACTCATACGGGATGAGTTTGGATTGTGAAGGGGGAGAAGTGCACAGAAATTTAGGGGAGTCGAAAAAGATAAGAAGTCTGGTGGCACGCTCGGCATTGGGTGCAGAGGACTGACTGCTGATTGTGCCACTGGCTTTTGGGACTGGGCGGGAGACAGACCGTCCCAACTGTGCCACTTCTAACTCCACTAAACCCTAGTTTCGGGCAAAACCCTGGGGACCCAGACTTGTGTGGTCCCAGAGCACAGGGGAGCCAGAAAGGCAGAGGTCAAGGGGCACTGTGAGAGTGAGTGCATGCACACAAGGACCATTCCAGTGATTACGCAGTCACAAGAGACTTGGGGGCCGTGGAGGGCGGGTCCAACTGGAAAGCAAGGCGGTCCCTTAAGCCCTGAGACTCCACCCATCCCAAGCTCAACAGAGAGGCTTCTGCGGTTTTTCAAATCTGGTATCATAAGGCTGAATCCAACACAGAAGTTCTCCCAGCATAGTGAAAATGCTGAGACAAGGGAAGGGATCATGAACAAAAGACATGGAAGAAAACAAATGACTGGATATAGAGTTCAAAACCACCTTTATAAGGTTTTTCAAGAATATCCTAGAAAAGATGGATAAATTTATTGAGTCCCAAGAAGAGATGAGAAAGGACCAACTAGAGATGCAAAAGATCCAACTAGAGATAGAAAAGGACCAACTAGAGATGATAAAAGACCAAATAGAAATTAAACATGCACTGGCTGAAATAAAAAATATTATACAGAGACCTAACAGCAGACTAGCGGACGGCAAGAATCAAGTCAAAAATTTGAAATATAAAGACTCAGAAAACACTCAACTGGAAAAGCAAGAAGAGAAAAGAATCCAAAAATGTGAAGATAATGTAAGGAGCCTCTGGGACAACCTCAAGCGTACCAACATCAGAATTGTGGGGGTGCCAGAAGAAGAGAGAGAGAGCAAGATACTGAAAACCTATTTAAAGAAATAATGACTGAAAACTTCCCACATCTGGTGAAAGAAATAGACTTACAAATCCAGGAAGCACACAGAACCCCATATAAAAGGAATCCAAAGAGGACTACACCAAGACACATAATAATTAAAATACCAAGAGCAAAAGACAAAGAGAGAATATTAAAAGCAGCAAGAAAAAAACAATTGATTACCTACAAGGGCGCACCCATAGGACTATCAGCTGATTTCTCAACAGAAACTATGCAGGCCAGACGGGAGTGGCAAAAAATATTCAATGTGATGAATAGCAAGAACCTACAACCAATAATACTCTATCCAGTAAAGCTATCATTCAGAATTGAAGGGCAGATAAAGAGCTTCACAGATAAGATAAAGCTAAAGGAGTTCATCAACTCCAAACCAGTATTATATGAAATGCTGAAAGGTACTCTTTTAGAAGAGGAAGAAGAAAAAGGTAAAAAATTATGAACAAATGCATATCTATCAACAAGTGAATCTAAAAATTAAGTGAATTAAAAATTTGATGAACAGAATAAACTGGTGAATATAATAGAATCAGGAGCACAGAAAGGGAGTACACTAATAATTCTCAGGGGGAATGGGGGGAGCGGTGTACAGGGAGTGACTGGACAAAAATCATACCTATGGACTCATCAATGGGGTGGAGGTAAGGGTGGAGGGAGGGGTGGGAGCCGGGTGGAGGGGACCTATGGAGGGGACAAAAGAGAAACAAATGTAGTAATCTGAATAATAAAGATTTAATTAAAAAAATACATTATAAAGACAAAAAAAATCATTACAGGAAAAAATGGGAAAACATAAAGGCAATCCCCAAAGAAAAGAAAAAGAGGATTCACCAGAAAGGGAATTAGATGAAATTGAAGCCAGCAGCCTATCAGAGAAAGAATTTAGAGTAATGGTTTTAAGGATGTTTAAATGGATGGAAGACAAATACACACAACTCAACAACAAATACACACAACTCAATGAGAATTATAAGGAGCTGAATGAGAATGTTACCAACATGAAAAGAAACCAAGAGGAGATGAAGAACTACATAGCTGCAATGAACACAATGGAAGGCCTAAACAGTAGACTAGAAGAGGCTGAGGACCTCATCAGCGAATTAGAAGACAAGGTAGGAAAAAACACACAAACACAGCAACAACTGGAAAAAAAGACTTAAAAAAAAAAACAAAAAGAGAGCCTAAGGAAGCTTTGGGCCAACACAAAATGAAACAACATTTGCTTAATAGGGATACCAGAAGGAGTGCAAGAGAAGGCAGGAATAGAAAACCTATTTGAAGAAATAATGACAGAAAACTTCCCTGATAATGGCAAGGAAAAACTATGCAAGTCCAAGAAGTACACAGAGTCCCAAACAAGCTGAACTCCAAAAGACCGACATCAAGACACATCATAATTAAATTGGTGAACACTAACAACAAAGTAAGAATTTTAAAAGCTGCCAGAGAGAGACAGAAAGTTACCTACAAGGGATCTCTTATTAAAATATCAACTGATTTCTCAACAGAAACACACCAGGCCAGAAGGGAATAGAATGAAATATATGAAGTGATGCAAAACAAGGGTCTGAACCCAAGAATACTATACCCAGAAAGGCTTTCAAAATTGAAGGTAGAATCAGGAGCTTCACAGACAAAAAAGGGCTAAGAGAGTTTATCACTATCAAGCCAACAATGCAAGAAATGCTAAAGGGACTGCTGTAAAAAGAAGAAAGAGAAAGGCAAGAAAAAAAAACATAAATACTAAGGAAAAATATAACAATAAACATGAACTTGTCAATGATATCATTAAATGTAAATGGGTTAAATGCATCAATCAAAAGACATAGGGTAGCTGAATGGTTAAGAAAACATGATCCATATATTTGCTGTCTACAAGAGACCCACCTCAGAGCAAAGGATTCACACAGACTGAGAGTGAAGGGATGGAAAAACATTTTTGAGGAAAATAGAAATGAGCAAAAAGCTGGGGTGGTGATACTTATATCTGATAAAATAGACCTCAAAGTAAAAGCTAAAACAAGAGATAAGGAAGGCCACTACATAACACTAAAAGGAGCAATTTATCAAGAAGATATAACTCCGGTAAACATATAACACCAACTTACACTATACACAAAAATAAACTCCAAATGGATACAGGACTTAAACATAAGGTGGGAAACCATAAAAATACTAGAGGAATCCACAGGCAGCAAAATCTCCGGCATATGCCAAAGGAACTTCACCGACACAGCTCCTCAGGCAATGGAAACTAAACAAAAAATAAACAAATGGGACTACTTGAAAATAAAAAGCTTTTGCACAGCAAAGGAAACCATCAACAAAACAACAAGAAAGCCCACTGCATGGGAGAACATATTTGCCAATGATATCAACGATAAGGGTTTAATCTCCAACATTTACAGAGAAATCATACAACTTCACAAAAAGAAGGTACACAACCCAATAAAAAAAAATGGACAACTGATATAAATAGGCCCTTCTCGAAAGAAGACAGAAGGCCAAGAGACATATGAAAACCTGTTCAAAGTCACTAATCACCAGAGAGATGCAAATCAAAACAACAATGTGGTACCATCTCACACCTGTCAGAATGGCTATCATCAACAAATCAACAAATGACAAGTGTTGGCAAGGATGTGGAGAAAAAGGAACCCTCCTGCACTGCTGGTGGGAATGCAGACTGGTGCAGCCAGTGTGGAGAACAGTATGGAGTTTCCTCAAAAAGTAAAAATGCAACTCCCATTTGACCCAGAGATTCCACTTCTAGGAATATATTCCAATACACTAGAAACACCAAGCAGGAAGGATATATGCACCCCTATGTTCATAGCAGCACAATTCACCATAGCTAAGATTTGGAAACAGCCTAAGTGCCTATCAGCAGGTGAATGGATTAAAAAACTGTGATACATCTACACAATGGAATACTACGCTGCAGTAAAAAGGAGCTCCTACCATTTGCAACAACATGGATGGAGATGGAAAGCATTATGCTTAGTGAAATAAGCCAGGCATAGAAAGATAAATATCACATGATCTCACTCATCTGTGGAATATAATGAATGATCAGATCCAGAGAAAGGGAAACATTGATCAAAACATCAAACCTTGGGGAAGGTGGGGGTTGGTGGGAATAAGTGGGAGAGATCAACAAAGGGACTTTCGTACATGCATATGAGCATAATCATTGGACACAGACAACGGGGGGGGTGGGGTATGAGAGGAAATGGGGGGTAATGGGAGAATAAGGACACAAGTAAAAAATTAATTAAATTTTAAAAAAATATTATAATAAAACATTAAATCTAATTCATACAGTGGTCACCATAACCTTAAGAGAAATTGTTTCATGTGACAAAATTTTTAAATGAAACTCTGTAGCATGGAAATCATTTTGGAAGGAAATAAAGAGAAGTTTCCTTTAAACGTCATAAGGATCGTAATTGAAACTCAATATATTTGGCCTCTTGAGCTAAGGTAAATAATCTGTGTTTTGCCTCCCTGAAAAAGTTGATATAAAGTTACAAAAAGAAATTGACAGCTAGTTTGAAATTGAATTTCCATGGCCTAGAGCAAAGAATATCCTTACATGATATTATTCTACAATGTCATTTAATTTTTTATATTTCATAACAGCATATTTTACAATTATCCCAAACAAAATTACAAACTAATCCTTTGAATGTTTAGCAGCAATTTAAAAAAAGGACATGAAAAGATTCAATCCCTTTCAGAAGGAATTGAGCATTCTATACTGGCCCCTCTTACCTCTTTTGCCAAGAGGGACCCTCTTCTCACAACCCAGTGGCCCTCAGCTGTAGCCTGAGCTCTCTATTCATGCTGAGGTTGAAGCCTTGAGGTGGCTGCTATAATGGATCTGTCTCTTGCCAAATGGTGTGAGCTGGGCCCTCCCTAGAGAAGGAACCTGAATTCCCTGAGATAAGTGATCAGTGCCAGGCCTCCCCCCAACACCCCACCCTCTGCCAACAGGCGAGGAGATCCCAAGGCAGGTGCTGGGCATGGAGGCCACAGGGGCATAGGCTACCATGGAGACAGAACTGAACCTCATAACACCCTGCTTGGCCCCTGAGGATGACTGGTTAGCCAGAGATGGGTAAGATTTCTCAGGGAAGCAACAACCTAAGACAGGCATAGTCTCAGTGGGGCCATCAGGAGAGAACTTGGGGGTCGACAGTGGTGGAGCACAGACCTTCAACCCTCCCCCACCAACCTTGCAGGGGTCTGAATCCTCACTCCTTTTGAGGGAGGTCTCCTACCCCCATGACTACCTCGCTTCCCATGCTCAGCTCAGATCAGGACCCTGGTAACAGACAGAAACTTGCTGAAAGCAGCTGCCCTATATCTAAATTCAGCCTAGCACTAGGGGTGCTCAGTGCCTATTCAAGAATGCAAATTAACCTTTCCACTAATGTTTACAGGGTAATCTAAGATTGTTGGTGAGTATTAAATTTGACATAAAAGAGTGATCAAGCTTTCAGACTAATTTAAATTGGTGAATTGATATAAGTGAATATCCAAGAAAACTTAAGTGGGCAAAAAGCTGTTTCTAAAGTATTAACTAAAATTTCTATCTCATTGTAAAATTGTTTAACATGCAATGAACATAAAACAGGCATATTTGTGTGCAAAAAAATAAAATTTAAAGTTATCAAGATTGATTTAAAAAATTTTACAAAAGTATCCGTTAATCAAGAGAAAGGGGGATAATAGGATAATATCATGTAAGGAAAAATATCCGGTAAGTAAATTACATCTATAAAAATTTTACTCTAGAAAATTAATTTTCATTTGTAATACTAACAGAAAGACACCCATGAAAAACACACATGGTGTCAAAATAAGCCAAAGGGAAATCATTTGGGCAAAAATAAAAAGGACCCCAAGTCAATTTTATAGAAAAGATTCCTTTATTAACTTTTGGTTGAGAATATGTTTATATACTTTCAGAAAACAACTCCAAGACCAAGTGGACTCCAGCAACAGAGAGGAACTGACAGGTCTGCTCCAACCCCGAAGATGAGAGGAGAAACAGTCCAGAAATGGAAGACACTGACTACACCTTGCCATGCTAGCAGTCAGCAGCTGTGTGTCGCTATAGGCTGCCTAGGACCAAACCAGAGAGGGTCGGACCTGAATTGCCACCATTTGTCCACTATCCAGATACCAATGCTTGGTGAGAAATAGCAATAAATAGAACAATATAATGGCCAATGATTATGTAAATTAAACAGAAAGTTGGGACTGAGAAATTTCCAAGATTTACTTATGTTAACCTAGTATTCAACATAAGAACAAAGCTGAGAATTTTTATTTATAACCCATGTCACTTAGATGTGATAGGAGGCAAGACTGAAGATTATACTACAATAGGGTGAATACATGCAAATCAGGGACATGCTAGATAGATAGATAGATAGATAGATAGATAGATAGATAGATAGATAGATAGATAGCCAGCTAGCTAAATTGTTACTTTCAAAATGTTAGCTAGCTCATCCATCATGCTGGTTGCGGGCAGTGATGGTGCTAGAAATGGAAATGAATCTGAGTTTCAGTGAATTTTTTATTAAAGCCTAGTACATGTAAGAAAGATTTAAAAAATCCTCAGCCCTAGCTGGTTTGGCTCAGTGGATAGAGTGGTGGCCTGCAGACTGAAAGTTCCAGGGTTGCATTCCAATCAAGGGCACATGCCTGGGTTGCAGGCGTGATCTCCAGTAGGGGGTGTGCAGGAGGCAGCCCATCAGTGATTCTCCCTCACTGATGTTTCTGTGTCTCTCTTCCTCTTCCTTCCTCTTTGAAATCAATTCAAATATATGTTTTTTTTAACAAATCCTCAGTCCACAAATTCCCAGAGGAATAAAAAATGTTAGAGGCAGTTAAGGGTATAGAATAAAGACCTAGTGTAACAGACTTCATAAATCTTCAGTCCTAGCCCCTTCAAGGGTTGATACATAAGGTTGTACTTTATAGTGGAGCAAACTTCACCAGCCAGCATTATCTGGATCTTTTAGTGGACCTCAGAAATCAGGCTATGAAGGCTGAGAATGAGCTAGGTTAGATTCTAGCTGTCTTCCACCCAGAAAATATTCTTCTTAGTATCCCTCCCCCTCCTTTATTAATTTCAAATGGTAGTGTAATTTATACATTCTTTTGAACCTTGACTTTTTAATTTTTTTTTTGTTTTATATTTAGCAATATGTCAGGACATAAAGAACTTCTTTTTTCTAAAAGGCCTCACTGAATTCTATTGTTTGGCTGTACTATAACTTTAAACAGTCTTCAAACTTTTGCTATCCCATATAACAAAGGGTAATATGCAAATTGATCCTAAGAGCAGGACAGGAACGACCAGTCACTATGATGCACACTGACCACCAGGGGGAAGACCTTCAATGCAGGAGGTGCCCCTCGTGGTCAGTGCACTCTCTCAGGGGGATCTCCATTTAGCCACAAGCTGGGCTGATGGCTGGAGCACAGCAGCAGTGGCAGGAGCCTCTCCTGCCTCCTTGGCAGTGCTAAGCATGCCTGACTGTGGCTTAGTCCCACTCCCCCGGGGAGCAGGCCTAAGCTGGCAGGTGGGTATCCCCTGAGGGATCCCAGACTGCAAGAGGGCACAGGCCCAGCTGAGGAGCCCCCTAGACTACACAAATTTTTGTGCACCAGGCCTCTAGTTTTAAATAAATGCTGCAATAAATAGTCTTATATACGTTTAAATAAAGAAATCAGGTTGTGGGCTTGAGGTTAGGGGAATATTTCCTAGTATTGTGGCTCATGGCTGTGCGGGTAGTGAGTGGTAGAAGAGGATCCCTCTCTGCCTTCTTTCAATCTGAGGCCAGAAATGTGGGTCAGTAAAGGTTTCAGGAATGTTGAACATTCTGTTTATTTGTTACCTAACCAAATATAGCATGGTGATTATTACAGGCGCTTCCTCTGTGCCCAGTCCTATGGCATATAGGATACAGCAATGAATAAGCTATAGTTCCACCCATAACAAACTGGGACTGTCCTTCCACGCCTATAATAATTTGTCCATGGTAACATATGTTAATCTCCAAATTGTGTGGTAGAGACTTTTAGGCATAATAAGCAGTAGCCACTTAATTATGAATCTAATTACATAAATACTTACTGAGTATCCAGGATGTTTGAGGTACTGAAAAGACAGACATAGTCCCTACAATTCTCTGAGGACACAGAAAGTTAAGTGGGCAATAACAATGTAATGTGTGACACTTTCATGCATTATTACTGGCGGTTCCAATTTGCACAACTGGTAGGAAGACGAACAGGTATAGCCACTTTGGAAAACTGTTTTGTACTGTCTAATAAAAAATGAAGCATACTCTATTACCCAGCAATTCCACTCCTAGGAACTATACTAGTATGCCTGAGAAAAACGCAAACATGTGTCTGCAAAACACTTGTACACAAATGTAAATAGCTACTATATTCATAACAGCCAAAAAAGTGGAAAAAAACCAAATACTAATCAACCTGTGAATGGATAATTGTGGGATGCTCATACAATGGAACACTGTATAACAGTAAAAAAAAAAAAAAAGAAAAGAACTATGATGTACACAACAACATGGATATAGAAAATATGTTGAATCGAAGAAGCCATATACAAAATAATATATAGTGTATGGTTTCATTTATATGAACTGGAAAAAATAATTGATGATTATAGAAGTCAGAATAATGATTATCTCTGAGGGTGGGGTATATACTGAGAAGAAAGAGGAAACATTATGGGGTGCTGGAAATGGTATATACTTTGATCTAGATAGTGATTACACAAGCATATACACATATAAAACTTCTTCCTGCTGCACACTTAAAGTAGTGCACTTTATTGTATGTATTTTCTCAATTGAAAAGTAGAAGGAAAAAAGCCATACAAGTTCTTTTGAGGACACATTTACATTATCCATCCAAACTTAAATATACATATACTTACCTCAGAAATCCCATTTCTAGAATGCTATCCTAGCACAGAAATGCAAAGATGGACAAAGTTATTTATTGGAACCCTGGAATAGTGAAAACTGGAAATAAATTCTACCAGTATCATAACAGTTAAATAAATGTGGGCTACACTTAAGGGGTAATATGCAGCCAATAAAAACCATAAGTTATATCAACATTATTAATAGCATAAATATATCCACAATATATTTTATGCTAAAAGCAAGTTGCAGAACAATACATATAGTATAATAAAATATGTATAAAAAAAACCTTTTTGTGTATGCATATCCATAAATATGCACCCAAAGAAGACTATAAGGATCTGCACCTCCTTGTTAATAGTGGTTTTCCTCTGATTAGATAGGGCTTTCACTGGAGGCTCAGTGCATGAAATTTGTGCACTCAGGGGACAGGGGAGGGTCCCTCAACCCAGCCTGTGCTCTCTCTCAGTCCAGGAGCCTTCAGGGAATGTCTGACTGATGGCTTAGGCCAGCTCCCACCACCTCTGGGGTGCTCATCAGCCATGAGCCTGGCTTCTGGCTGAGCAGCACCCTCCCTATGGGAGTACACTGACCACCAGGGAGCAGCTCCTGCATTGAGCATCTGCTCCTGGTCATCAGTGCATGTCATACTGACTGGTCATTCTGCCGTTCAGTTGATTTGCATATTAGCCTTTTATTATTTAGGATACTTAGGTATTGTTTTAATTTATATAATAAGCATCAATTCCTTTGTAATTTAAAATATTAATAATGATACAAACATACACAGTGTTACCAGTTTCCCTCACTTGGAAAATCAAATGGCTGATGATGACATTCACTCACAGAGAGTATCAGTGGAGGTGATCAGAGGGAGATTGTTGAGAGAGATGATAAATCAGTCTTGGAAATTTTATTTTGATATTCCTGGGGGATATTCAGGTGAAGATGTCTAGAAGGGAATTGGATATATAGGTGTGGAGCAAAAGGGAATGGTTAGGAATGGAGACAGATATTTTAGGATATGCATAGCAATCAAAGCCACTATAGAAATGAATGGGATTTCCAAGGGTTAATATAATGGAATAATGGAGGCAAACAGGTCCAGAAATGAGGAACACCGAGACAGACACAAATGGATCAGCCTGCAAAGGACACCTTGATAGAATGACTAGAGAGGTAGAAATAAAATCAGGAGTATGAGGTATCATGCAAGCCAGAAAAAAGAGGTTCATAATGGACAAAGTACTCAATAGTAACAAATACTGGTGAGCATGGCACATAAGAAAAAAGTGGAAACTTTGGTGAGATTCAGGAGGTTGAGTGTGTATTGAGGCCAATGTAGCTATTTCAATAAATTTAGTTGCTAAGTTGCAAGAGTTGGTTGGTGGAGATAAGTGTCACTAGAAGGGATTAAGGTTGAGAGAAATTTTTAAAATACAGTATTATAATTAGAAAGACTTGAACATATTTATATGGTGATGAGAAATAACTAGTAAAAGTATGGAGGTTGAAATGTTGAGTGGGGGGAAGTGTACAATTTAGCCAAGATAACAAGGATGGAATCCACAGCACAAATGGAATGATTCCTCTTAGACAGAAGGCAGGGCACTTCACTGTAACAGGAAGGAAGAAAAAAAAGGTA
The DNA here is from genome assembly GCA_004026805.1 of Lasiurus borealis. NCBI lineage: Eukaryota > Metazoa > Chordata > Mammalia > Chiroptera > Vespertilionidae > Lasiurus > Lasiurus borealis. Next base: position 44,528 of record PVJN01010233.1, read on the forward strand.
GTTGTGTATGTGAACAAATATATAGACTTAGTCATTGGAATTTAAGGGAGTTCTCCATAGCTTCTATTTTCTCTATGAAGTAGGAGGTGACATAACCTGCTGAGTGTGAGGGGAGAAGTGATAAGATGGAGATGCTTTAAAATAGCTGTTATGGAGAACAGGAGGAATCTCTGAGTGAGGAAAAAGAAGAATGTGTAGGCTTGAAATCAAAGACCATGGTGAACATCATTTGGGAGAATTGTGTAAGGTCATCTCCTAGAAACGAGAGGGTAGAGGTGGAGGGTCTACACAATGTCAAAGTCTCTGAACAACTGGGTTAACAGACTCAAACAACTAGTCAATTCAGTGAAGAAAACCCACTAACATAATTACTTTGCCCTACAAAAGCCCAAATTATGATTACTGCCCCAGCTGAAGCATTTGGATTTAATTCTATCAATGGAGGCTCTATAGAATGCAGGAAAAAAGGAGACTCTAACAGTAGCACTCCATCATTCTAGTCACAGCTCAAAGGCAGCTCTTACTATTTGCACTCTCACCAACAATTCTTTTCTAATTTGGTATGCTTCTTGTTACAGCATTATTTATGGTGACAGGAAGTTGGAGGCAATCTGGCATTCATCACTGAGAGAGTGAAGAGGCAAAATGAGGTGGACGCACATCCTGGAGTAGTTTTCAACAATTAGCAAGGAATTAGATGTACATAGAGCAGCAATGCTTGGTGAGAAATAGCAATAAATAGAACAATATGTACATACACACACACACACACACACACACACACACACACACACACACATTCTATATAATAAAAGGCTAATATGCAAATTGATTGAACAGTCATTATGATGTGTACTGACTACCAGGGGGCAGATGCTCAATGCAGGAGCTGCCCCGTGCTGGTCAGTGCGCTCCCACAGGGGAGCACTGATCAGCCAGAAGCTGGTAATGGCTGATGAGCACAGTGGCAGTGGTGGGAGCCTCTCCCCCTCCGTGGCTGCACTAAGGACCCTTCAGGGGATGTCCGACTGCCAGTTTAGGCCCACTCTCCAGTGAATGGGCCTAAGTAGGAAGTCGAACATACCCCGAGGGGTCCTGGACTGTGAGAGGCTGCAGGCTAGGCTAAGGAATTCCCCCACCCCCAGTGCATGAATATCGTGCACCGGGCTTCTAGTATATATAGCAACACCTTTTAGAAAAATTAAAAGCACATTCAATGGAAATAATAATAAACCTTTTATAAGAACACATACAAACAAAAATATCGTCATTAAGTAGAAGAGAATTATTTCCAGTGTGAGAATGAGGTGTGGGGGTAACAGGGAATAAAGAAATCAAATAAGATGTCAATGATAACAAATGTATTAGGACCTGGGTTCAATTAACACAATCCTCTGCACCTAAGGCACTAAATCCAGACATAAGTAAATCAAAACACTTTACTTAAACTCTTTTTTAAAAGATACATTTTATTGATATTTCACAGAGAGGAAGGGAGAGGGATAGAGAGTTAGAAACATCAATGAGAGACAGACATTGATCAGCTGCCTCTTGCACACCCCCTACTGGGGAAGTGCCCACAACCAGGATACATGCCCTTGACCAGAGGAATCAAACCTGGGATCTTTCAGTCCACAGACCCACGCTCTATCCACTAAGCCAAACCGGTTTTAGCATTTACTTAAACTCTTGAAGACTGTTTTAAGCAATACCTTTATCTACAGCCCAAAGAATGGAGATATACCTACACCTGATGAAAGGTATAGTTTGAAGCAGGTTTTCCTTTTTCCTTACTTTTTTTTTTTTTATTATTGTGGGGAAAGATCAGGATCAATGTTTTGGAAATATTGAGATGTCTATTAGAAATTTTAATAAAGATTAATTTTGAATGCCAACTTTAATTGAAAAATAAGAAAAATTTTTAAAAAGAAATTTTAATAGAGATGATGTTGAGTAAGAACTTGGATACGCAAGTCTGAAGTTCAAGAGAGACGTTTGGGCTGTAGGTATAAAATGACAGTCATAGGTATAGAGGTGACCATGTGACCAGACAAGACCACCTGAAGAGTGAGTGGAAATAGAGAAGAGATCCAAAGACTGATTCCTGAGCTCCCACAGCACTAAAAAGTCAGAGAAGGGGCACAACCAGCAAAGGAGACTAAATAGTGACCAGTGACGTTGGAGAAAACAACGACAGTGTGGTGTCCTTAAAGCTAAGGGAAAGAAGTGCATCAAGGAGGACGGATTGATCCACTTAAATATTGCTGATGGGCCAAGGAAGATTATGAGTGAGAAGTGACTCATGTATTAGAAATGTGGAGATTATCAGTGACTTAAATGGGACAGGTTTTATGGAGTAGTGGAGGCAAGAACCTACCTTGATCACCCTATTATGGGGCATGTAAGAAGAAAAATGGAGATAGGGGGTAAAGACAACTCTGTAATGATGTTTTATGTGAATGGGAACAAAAAAAGAGTAATAGCTGGCAGATGAAGCCTTAACTCCTTTCTCTGTAAACAGGGATCTCTCAGCATTATTTAAAAAATTCAAAGAGAGTCAATAAAAAAATTTGAGTACTGAGATAGTACATGCAACATGTCTACCACATAGTAAACACTCAGTAAATTATAATGATTATTTTAAAACTGTGAATACCAGAATTAAAAGCAAATTCTCATATATTTTTAAATAATACAGACTTTAATGTTGTAGAGACCAACAGATGAGTCATTGTGTGGGGGAACAAAAAAAATCTCAGAATAAGTTTTGCTGTAGTGAAAATCAAACCACATTTCACAAGATGAACTCCAAAAAACATATCTGCTTAGTTTTCATTGCATTTGTGTTCCCTAGGATGTAGTAACTATATGTATCTACTAGAGGCCTAGAGGGAAAAGCTTTTGTCAAAAACACAATCTTCTCTCTAAATGGGACAAGTTTTTCCATTACTGAGTCGGCCTCAAATGTGACAAGGTCATAAAGTCACTCTTCTTTTTCTTGCATATACATTGTTTTTTCCTCTCTCATCCCCTAATTGCCAAATTAAATGTCAATGGCATTGGATTCTGGGGAGAGGGTGCAGGTTGCAATAAGTAAACCAACATCTGAAATTTTTCTTCTCTTCAAGCCAATGCTCCTTCTAAAATCTTTTTAAGATGGTGAACAAACAGTGTTACATAAGCTATAAGTTAAAGACTTAGCTGTGAAATAAAATAAAACTTAAAATGACATTAAACTGACAAATATGTATTGATATATACACAATAGAGTGCTATGTGATAATTAGGCAGAAGTGATGAACAGTTGACATGAATGATTCAAAATTATTCTTTCACACAGTCAAGCCTGATTTTATCTTTCTTCTTTGTTAATTTTTTAGGCACTAATATTTCTATTAATGATGATGTTTTCCAAAACACCATATTATATTATGTTTGTTTATTTGTTAATTCCTCCATCTTTCAAAGGAAAGATGTTCTTCCTTTCTAAGAGAATTCTTCCATCACCACCTCAGGGACCTACATCCATCAATGTCCTTTCTCCCATTACCCAAATCTGTCTCTCTACTTACAATGCCCAAGCCTCTAGCATACTAAAATTTATCCCCAGAACCTTTTTCCTTCTCAAATCACTACTCCATTCTTCTTTCTTCCAACACCAAACTCATCTTAGTCCCATTTTCCATTTTGCAGTTATTCTTCCTTCCCGTGCAATCTAGCTCTTTCCTTCACTGTACCCCTGAAACTGCTATGTCCAAAATCACCAACCACCTATTAATTGACCAATCTGATAATTTCCTCTCAGTCCTTATCCTCTTCAACCACTTTTAGCATTCCAAACAATTGACAATCTCTCCATGCTGAAACTTTGTCCTCCCTCCGCTTCCTTGACACCATTCTATCCTGGCTAGTGTTGGCTTTTCACAGTGTTCTCCCCTCAGTCTTATCTTCTTGTTTTGTGTATCCCCTCTGAGAGAGATAATTCACTTCTCTGGCCTTTGTTACCAATAATATGCGCGTAACATTCAGGTCTGCGTCTCCAGCCCAAACCTCTCTACTGAGCTCCAGTCCAATATTTCCAACTTTTATTAGATATCTGCACCTAAATGACTCAAATATGTCTCACATCCATACTCATTATCTTCAGTCTTTCTGCCTCGCCTATGCCATTACCTAAACTACACATCTAGTAACCATTTTCAATTCTTTCCAATGTCTCATCACCCACATTCGATTTCAATTCTCCAGTCCTGAAATGTCTCTAGAACCTTTACTCTTCTCTTCTCCCCAGGTACCACGGATTTCATTCAGGGTCTCTACATCTGTTACATGAAATCTCTCCTCCCCTTCCTGATCCCCACCAGTTCTATTGACTTCAACCACATAGAACTACGTAGCCTTCCTTGAATGTCCAATAATCTTTTATACTAAGGAACAGAGTTTAAATTACTTACATTTTTGAAATGTGTTTCTGATATTGCAGGAAATGCCATCTGTGTTCAACCTACAATATGTGCAAGCTCTGAGTGAAATATGCTACATAACTGAATATTCAGTGCAAGGAGGCTCTGGTGCTGGTGGGATAAAATGCGTTTTCTTGCATTAAAAGGGCCGAGATGAGCCCGTTTGGGTCCCTGATTCACCAGTCTGTGACCCCCTCCCTCTGCCACTCTCTGAAAATATTATGCAGATTATAAAATACTAGAAGCCTGATGCACGAAGATTCATGCTAGAATGGGCCTTCCTTTCCCTGGGTGCTGGCACCCCTGTCCACTCCATCCCAGCCCTGGAGCCGCCTCTTTTGCTCTGGCCCTGCCTTCCCACACTGCCCAGAGAGACTGGGGTGGGGTAGAACACCTGCGCCAGTGGCTCAGAACCTGTGTATGCAAATTAGCCACCATCTTTGTTGGCTTAATTTGCATATCACTCTTGATTGGCTGATGGTGGAAGTACGGTCAATTTAATGTTTGTCTATTCTTAGGTAAGATAGACTAATGACTGGATTTCATTCACGGAACTCTTGCCTTGTTCTGTGCTGTGGAGCTCTGTAAAAGGAAAAAGTCTACTTTCTCACCAAGAGTAAAATGGATCCCCATGGGGAGCTTGAAAAAAGCAGGCCTAATTTCTAGCAGCAGCCTTTCCCAGTGGCCTTCACTCAACCCATTTGGGGAGAATGGATCTGATTGCAGTTCACTCAGCTCATTGTTAAGGAGCATTCAGATTTAACAAAGGTGTATTTTTAAAATGTGTCTGTCTCATTGCTACATTTTTCTTTCAGACAAGAAGTCCTAGCATATTATAGTATTAGATCTTTCCCTCATTTTTCCAGCCATAGTCCAAATGCAGATCATAATCACATCATTCCTGGCCATTATAAGGTCTCTCCATTTCCCATGTTAATATGTGTGACTTTGCAAAGCCATTCACTTATTTATTCAGTCACCCTGTCAATTCATCAGCCAGTTAATGTGTGTTAATTAACAAATGTGCATTGGCCACTATGCTAGGCCCTGAAATAGGGGAAGAGAAGGGAGATGTAAACTAAACCAGACCCACACAAAAGGTCCACAATTTAATGGGGAAGATAGACATCTCTGCTGGAAAGACACCCTTCTCTTCTCTTGCCAACAAGTTTTCATGATTCAACACCCACCCCAAATATCACAGGCAGAGGTGTTTGCTGCTCCTCCATGCTCCCGCAGTGCTCTGTTTACATCTTCACTTGGCTACCTGTTGCATTGAATTGAGCATTCTCTCTATTTTGGAAATAGTAATGTCCTGGAGAACAGGAACTACAAGCTGGACATGCAGAGGGCTTAGTGCATCAGAGATGGCTCAGACCACATTAAATGAGGTAATAAAACAAGAGTAAAAGTTAATGCTAAATTGGGTTCCAAAATGAGTAGCATTTATTGGAGAGCAGGGACTTCTTTACCGAGTGCCTCTTCTGCAGCCAGACAAAACTGCTTACCACTTCATGAATAATCATTGATTCACTTGTCTTCAATTCCCAAAATTCCTGCTCCAGGCCTACCTTCTGCTGTAGCGATCAAACTTGATATGCACACAGATCAGTTGAGAATCTTATTCCAATGCAGATTCTCAGTCAGTAGGTCTGGATGTGGCACCAGAGATTCTGCATATCTAACAAGCTCCCAGGTGAAACTCATGTTGGTGGTCCAAGGACCACACTTTCCCTAGTCTCAGGCCTTTTAGTCACTTAAGCCATGACCACATGTATGGCTGTGTACCAAGGCACCGAGCTGAAGAGGATAATGATCATTGAAATCTAAACCATGTTCACCAAGCCCTATACCTTGTTATAGTATTAGCCACATCTGCTAGGAGAAAGAGGCACTTTTTCTTCTTTTGCTACTTCCCACAAAAGCTCTGTAAGCTACACGTACCCTCACAACTGAATCCATAAGAAGCCAGCACTTTTTTTTTGTAATTCACACAAAGGTGCCACATGGGGTGCCATGGGTGACACCCCAGCCAACCTTGTGTCATTGCTCTTTTTTGACTGATCACTCAGGTTGATGATTCTGTATATACATACTTTGATACTTTCTTGTCACTTGTTTGTGTGCCCCTGCATTTCTTTGTATGTGAAAAGCAATAGTATATGAAGGATCATTGTCTTCTTAATCACAGGACTTGGGCTCTAGCCCTGGCTCTTTATTACTTGCTTAATGATATCAGGCAAGGCACATAAACCCTCTGAGCCTTGGTTTCTTCATATTTCAAATGAAGATTGGTAAGATCTGCTGGACTGGATCCTCTAGGTTATTGTTAGGATCATATTAATAACCTAAGGGAAATCCCTTTGTAAATTGTAAAGTTCTATACAAAGGTTAAAAATTATTATGAAGGGGTCAGGTGGCATATCTTTAAATCCCTTTCTAATTCTTCCCAGCTTGGAAGAACAGTGTGCTGTACATGGTAGCTTCAGAGCCTATTACTGGTTGATGGACTGCAGGAAAGGGCACTGTCCAAATTCTTTCTAACAAAGTCCCCCTTAGCTTGATGAATAGCACTGTGTGACAACTTTGGAAGGAACTATAACTCAACTTCATCAGCTTGCAGAGTCTGTAAGAAGAAAACACCTGTAATACAATCACAATTGTTTAACAGGAACAGTGCAGCAGCGAAACACCAAAGTAAAGACACCAAATTCCTAATAGATGGTTTCAAGGGTAATCTTTCACTGAAAACTTTTTTCAAACGTAGAGCACTGAATCGCCTGTTTATATGTTAAAAAGAACTCCCTTATTTTGATTTCTGATATTTTCTCTCCTAGTAGTCAAACTTATTATGGAATGAAAGGTTTTGATAATTGCTTTTTAATATGATGAAAGGTTGGAACCTTTTCCAATGATAAGGAAATGAAAGAATATAATGGAACGATGTCTTGTAATTTTTATAACTTTCAAATAGCAAATGACACAGTTGTTCATTTATTCACTGAAGTTTCCTTCCAGAATTACAGAATTACTCCTACACAGCAATTAGAAGGGGGAGATGAATGTTTAAGCATTAGCTGTAACTTGTCTTTCTGGGGAGGAGGGAACTGGGTTGAAGCTATTAGCAATGGGAACAGTTAATTAACAAATAGAAAATTTTAGTTATTACTTCCCTGTATTCTGAAAAGGTTTCCTAAATTGAAAAGTTAAGTAAACCATTGCTCTAATTTTCAAAGTTTTTTTTAAAGGAAGTCAAGATAAATAATCTACATTATTTCAAGTGTTAATCTTTACTTTAAAAATACTGTATGTTTCTTTGGGAAGAAGGTTTCTTATTTATCATTTGTTAAAGTCCATGGCTGGGAAGTTCAGTGGGTAGGAGCATAAATCTAACAATTCCATATGTTCAGTCCCTTGTAGGCCTCTTAGCTGCTCTCCAACTCAAGTTCACAGCCAAGCTTGCCAGTTCACAAAGGACACTAGCCAACAGGGTCTGGTGGGTGAAACAGCCATCCTCCTTCTTTAGACAAGAAGAGATTTGTAGTAATCCCTCATGAATTATTTTCTTTTTAAAAAAATTTCTTTATTGATTACAGTGTTACATATGTGTCCTTATTCCCCCATTAATGAATTATTTTCTTGATTACCAGAAAGGCCAGAACAATTCCAACATTCAGTTGTAGTATCTCATACCTTTAGTTCTTAGTCCATTCCCATTTCTCCTCCTTTCTTGAAGGGATTGCTGATTTTTCTCTTATGTTTTCTTTAACTGATCTAGGTCTCTCTCTCTCTCTCTCTCTCTCTCTCTCTCTCTCTCTCTCTCTCTCTCTTTCCTCTCTCCCCCACCCCTACTCTAAATCTTTAAAACTTAGATTTAAAGACAGCTGACTCACTTAACAGTGTATCCCAGTGGGCAAAAATTACTTGAATCTTTATTGTTTTTGACATTTTTCTTCATTTCTACTTAACATTGGTTTTCTTACCATGGTAATTTACCAGTTAGCTCTGATAAAAGAATAACAAAAAATTAATGAAAAAGGACATGTGTTTGTATCCTGTGAATGCAAGCTCTTCCAAGAGAATTGTTTTGCTGAGAGTTGTGTGCTTCTGCCAAGAGTGAAAAAGCAGAAAATAGGGTCTTGAAGATGCATTTTATTTTTTACTGTTTTAAATCAAGAGATTAATTATTACAACAAAATCATTCCTTTGCTGTCCTAAATTTATATTTCACCTAATTTAAATATATATAACTTTCAAGGCATGTCAAATCCTTTTTGGAAAAAGCTGTATGTAAATAAACAGGTGTTTTGGTGTGTTTTTTATTTGGTTGTTTTTTGCCTTGTCTGATATTTTAGTGTTTCATATCCCAGGGTTTGTCTCCATCATTCATTCTTTAGTTCATCAGTCAATAGCCATTCATTAATTCAATGAACATTTAGAGAGCATATCTCTTCAGTGTGGCAAGGCCATAAAGTTGTCCTATTTATCTTTTGTTCAACAAAGCTTTCTAACATTCACAAAATTTGGCTCTGAATCCTTGCACAGTTTTGCAACTAGAAGTGCAAGACTCCCAGTTCTCTGCTTTGCAGTACACTCTGTGGAGGAATAAGTTCTTCTAGGATCTGGGGTAGAGTACATTTGATTGAGAGCCCTCTGGGTCACAAATGTATTTTTTTATGATTTTGAACTCATCCCAAAGCACAAATTTTCTTTCTTTCTTCCTCTCTTTTTTCCTTTCCTTCCTTCATTTCTCCTTAAAGTGAGTCCCCTGTCACCCTGGAGAATGCCTCAACTCCTCAGTCAAAGGTTAGGAGGCTAGGTCACTCTCTGCATGCCTACTTTGACTTTTAATCCTAGTATGGGAGACTGTTGCTCTCTAAATTCCTTTTGTGATTTTTGTCAAGATAGGAATTCTTCTGGCCTGTCAGCTCAGTCTCTGATGTGAGTTTGCAGAATAGGTTCCTACTATCACTCTTGTTTCATTTTAAAAAAATCTATCAAAATACTAAGAGATTCTTTTAAGCCAGTGCACTAAAACAGTATGTTAACCAGTTAATTAGTTATAAAGTCCTTATAAGGAAAGTACGAGTGAGCACATGAACACTGTAAGTAGACAGATACAGACTCTGTCATTTACTAGCTGTGACCTTTGATAAATATCTAACCTTTTTCAAGCCTCAGTTTTCTTACCTGTACAATAGGGCTCATGCTGTGAAAATTAAGAGACAATCCACGTCATTTACATAACATGAGTAAGACATTGTAATTGTTTTACAAATGTTTGTATTATTGTTATTGCACTCTAATAAAATGGGGGCACTAAAAGAGCAGGGATTCTTACCTGTATTGTTCACTGTTGTATCTCCAGTGCCTGAAACACAATTTGATACATAGTAGATACTAATTAATTATTTGTTGAATTAATAATGTGGGTTTTGCCAAGACCGGTTTGGCTCAGTGGATAGAGCGTCGGCCTGCAGACTGAAAGGTCCCAGGTTCGATTCTGGTCAGGGGCATGTACCTTGGTTGCGGGCACATCTCCAGTGTGGGGCGTGCAGGAGGTGGCTGATCGATGTCTCTCTCTCATCTCATCGATGTTTCTGACTTTCTATCCCTCTCCCTTCCTCTCTGTAAAAAATCAATAAAATATGTTTTTAAAAAATGTGTGTTTTTTTGTAGTTCCCACAGTATTAGGTACATGTAAATGTCTATTAAAACCAAGAATCCTGGAATATTTTGCTATGGAACCTGAGAGGTCAAGGCCATCACAAACATTTTACAGATGAGGAAATGGAGGTTCAAGGAGATTGAGTGAGTTGTCCAAAATCATAGGTTCAGTAGTTGCAATATGGGTGGTTAAGACCCCAGACCCCAAAGCCAAACTACATAGATTCAACTCTATGTTTCCATTCACTAGCTGTATGATTTGGGCAAGTTATTTCACTTCTCTAAATCTCAGTTGCCTCATGTGTAAAGTGGGGATAAGGAATAATAGCCTCTAGCTCATAGAGTTTTTATGAGCATTAGACAAGTGAATATATATGCCTGGCATTTAATAAATGCCACATATAGTACCTATGATTATTAGTTTCAGCATCAGTCCAAGGTGCTTCCCAGTAGATTGGTTTGTTGAATTGTGTATTTCTCAGCTAGAATGAATGAAATTATATAGATTTATAGAAAGTATATCATGACAATGGAGTGGTGAGGGCCTGGGGGAGTGGACGGGAGCAGGCTAGAAGAGGTTGATGGTGGGGAAACGGAGGACCTATGTAATACTTTCAACAATAAAGACTTTAAAAAAGAAAAAAAAGTTTATCATGGCTTCTATGAAAGGCAGAGCAGATTAGTTTGCCTGAGATCTCATCATATGTCTAGTAGCTTTTCACTATAACATTTAGATTTCAAATGCAGTATTGTTTATCTTGTCATCCAGAATAATAATATCTACTTTTCTTAGTGCCGAAAGTATATTTTGTATAAACACTATTCAGGGTCCTTGTCATCTTTTAATTTCTATTCTATGGACATATCTGAATTTAGTTAAATACTAGTTTTTGTTGAATGAATGTACCCTTTTAGATTCTTTGTCATATGATCATGCAGAAATAGCAGGAGTCAATGAAGTTTTTCTCTAAAGGACCAGATAGTAAATATTTTAGGCTTGTGGGCCACACAGCTTGTCACAGCTACTCAACTCCGCTGTGAAAGGAGCCACAGTACATAAATGGATGTGTCTGTGTTCCTAAATATCTTTTTTTTAAATATATTTTATTGATTTTTTACAGAGAGAAAGGGAGAGTGATAGAGAGTTAGAAACATCGATGAGAGAGAGACATCGATCAGCTGCCTCTTGCACGACCCCTGCTGGGGATGTGCCAGCAACCAAGGTACATGCCCTTGACCAGAATTGAACCCGGGACCTTTCAGCCCACAAGCTGACGCTCTATCCACTGAGCCAAACCGGTTTCGGCCCTAAAAATCTTTATTTACAGTCCATGCATGAGTAATAGTTTGTCAACTCCTGGTTTGTAGTGTCAAGAGGCTTAGAGACAAAAATGAATAAAAGTAATAAATCTAGTTAAGAACATGTATGCAAATGAATCTTAAGCATTTAATGGCCATTAAACTAACAAGTTGAGGTTTAAGTCATAAACAAATTCATCTGAATTCTAAGCTTTTTTATTGGATGTTGTCTGCATCTGGTTTATCCATGTTAGTAAATCAATCAAGCAGGAAAGGCCAAAACAAAGTTAACAAGGCACAAATTACTGTGGAGGTCAAGAGTGCAGTGATTCAAGTTTTGTGCTTATTTATTCTTTTGGATTTTTATTCTTGATTATTTTTTAATTCCAGTAGTTGTTAGCCACATGACCTATGGTATAGTTGGTCAGTGGCCTATGGAACAGTAAAGCACTACTAGGGTTTACTATTTATATTACAGATGCCCTCTGCATATTACTTCTTCTTCAAAACCTATGTAATAAAGTCTCTCCCCCCTTGCTTTTAAAATGTAGAAGAAAACAGCAGGGAGGAGATGCTTACTCATTTCATTTGATAATCAACTCAACATCTATTCTATGATAACTAAAGGCCCAGTGCACGAAGGGAAGGGTGTCCCTCAGCCCAGCCTGCACCCTCTCCAATCTGGGACCTCTTGGGGGACGTCTGACTGCCAGTTTAGGCCTGATCCCACAGTCATACATCCTCCTCACAATCTGCCTGCCTGCCTGATTGCCCCTAACTGCTTCTGCCTGCCAGCTTGATCACCCCCTAACCAGCCTGATTGACACCTAACTGCTCCCCTGCCAGCCTGATTGTCCCCAACTGCCCTCCCCTGCCATCCTGGTCACCCCCAACTGCCCTCTCCTACTGGCCTGGTCACCCCCAACTGCCATCCCCTGCAGGCCTGGTTGGCCCATCTTCCCTACCCTGCCTGTTTGCCCCAAACTGCCCTCCTCTGTTGGTCTAATCACCCACAACTGCCCTCCCCTGCCAGCCATCTTGTGGTGGCCATCTTGTAATGACATGGACACGACCATCTGTGACCACGTGCAGGCAGCCATCTTGTGTGAGGGTGTGAGGGTCAATTTGCATATTACCTACTTAATATATAGGACTAGAGGCCCAGGACACAAAATTCCGGCATTTGAGGGTGGGGGGTGGTTAGGAGGTGGAGGTCTTTCAGCCCAGCCTGTGCCCTATCATAGTTCAGGAGCCCAGGATCGGGCCTAAACCAGCAGTCAGACATCCCTCTGGCAATCTGGGACCACTGGCTCCTACCTGCTCACCTACCTGCCTGCCTGATCACCCCTAACCTCTCTGCCTGCCTGCCTAATTGCCCCTAACTGCCTCTGCCTGCCTACCTGATTGCTCCTAATTGCCCTCCCTTACTGGTCTGATCTCACCCTCAACTGCCCTCCCTTGCCAGCCTGATCACCCCTAACTGCCTCTGCCTTGACCCCCACCACCGTGGCTTTGTCAGGAAAGAAGTCGGATATCCGGAAGATGGCCGATCAACCAGTCTAATTAGCATATTACCCTTTATTAGTATAGGTAATTATGGGAACCTAGAATTGGGAGCTGAAAGGATGAAAAATGCACCATGCCTACTCTCTTATAGAGCTTACAAGCTAGTGGGGATGACAGACCAGCAAACAGATAATAACACAATAGTGCGTGATATCATTAGTGCCATTGGAAAGCATTTGCTAGTTCCAGATCTTTTAAATTATATAGCATATTATTTGGATATTGGACATTTACATTGCACCTTGAAAAAGTTCAGACCTAGTACTTAGTGTAAGTAAAATTAATTTCTGTTATAACAGTTAATTTTGTGTGCATATGGATGTGCTTTAAGCAAAATTTCATCTTTAGAAATAATATACTAAGAATATAAAGAATTATTCCCATTGCTTAGTTTATGAAATAGCCACTGATGATCCCATTTAATTTGACATTTGTTTCAAAGGATAACAAAGTAAAACAGACCTGGGAAGAGGCAGTTTTTCACTCTCTCATGTT